>OX384029.1:11711681-11894181 GCA_947534325.1 Agonum fuliginosum | reverse complement strand
TTGCTGTCATGAGTTCGATTCGATATTTTTCTTTTAAGTGACACTTAAAATTAAAGTGGAAGCGGTGCAAATGGGCATAAGAAACTTTTTTTGACATAAAATTATATATTTTTTGATAGCCACCTAAAAAATGTTGTGTGCACCTCGGCTTAAAAGTGTTTTTAGCCTCACCTGAATTGCTGGCCTCGGCCTACGCCTCGGCTGCAAACTTCAGATTCGGCCAAAAAAGATCACTTTTACAGCCTTGATACACAAATAACTATTATACAGTGTTGTAGAGAATAAAATTTTCTACAATTTTCGTATTTAACAATTTTTTCTCAGGTTTATAATTTACAAGTTATGATAAAAGAAAGCAGAGCGCTCTTTTGCAATTTGCAAAATTCATTGAATTTTCTCTAAAATGGCTGTAACTTTCGAACGCATGAAAATATCGACTTCCGGTTTCAAGTATTCGCTTCGATAGACATTTTCCTATCTACAATATTTTTTAAAGAATTTTGGAGGTTCTTGTATAGCGACAATTTAAAAAATATAAATAAATTAACTTTTGAATTTTTAAAAACTTTTGTGTTCAGTTTACTTTAATTTCTGAACGAATTAAGATATCAACTTCCGGTTTCAAGCATTAAATTCTTCAGACAATTTTCTATAAGATACATTATATAAAAATCGTTTATAGGTCTTAGTTAAGCTTATTTTTAAATCTTTTGTCTTAAGAGAAAATTGTTAAATTTTGGAATTTCTTTTGTTTTTTGAGTTTAATTAACTCTCTTTCCTAAACGAATTAAGATATTGAATTGCGGTTTCCGGCATTGGATTCCTCATATATTTTTATATAAAATAAATATTTAAAAAAAGAATAAAAAGCCTTGGTTAGACTGAAATTTAATGTTTTTTTTCCGAGAGAATATAGTGAAATATTAATATTTTTTTTTTTACTGTGTTCAATCAGCTGTAATTTCTGTACGGATTTAGATATCGAAATTTGGTTTCCAGCATTAAATTTCTCGAGCTTTTTTCTATAAGAAACATTATTTAAAAATATTTGTAACGTCTTGGTTGAGCTGAAATTCAAAGTTTTTCACATAGAGAAGAAAGTAAAAAAAAATTATTTATTTTTATACTGTTTTTATTTATATATTGTTTCCTAATGGAGTCAAATATCGACATTCTGTTTATAAAATAATCCTACTAGGATATTAATTTTAGTGTTTTTGTTTAGATTTCTTTGAATACCTGGATGGTTCAGATAGATTTGTTTTCTTCTGCAGGTGAAAATCGAAATTGACAAAATTTACATATTCGCGTAAAGTCACCGATGCATTTTTATAGGAATACAAAAAAATGTCTAAATTGGCCCCCTAATGGGGTAACTTTTATCCCATTTAACCAATTTCATAACTCGTCTAACGATTCTCGAGATTCCAATGCTTAAACAGTTTCATGGGACACCCTGTATATGACCATATTATGTAATGTATTAATTATACACTATATGTACATTAATAATGATATATAATAACAATAACTATCAATGTTCTTTAAAATTTACAAGAAAAATTCAACGAATTTTGCAAATTGAAAAAGAGCGCTCTGCTTTCTTTTATCATAACTTGTAAACTATAAACCTGAGAAAAAATGGTTAAATATAAAAGTTGTAGGAAATTTTATTCTCTACAACATTGTATAAAGTACTTTTATTTACAATGCGGCGTAAACGAGATATTATCAAAAAACTAAATTTTGGCCCGTATTTTCCAAGATGGCGGCGCCGGCCACCATTTCCCGTGTTTACAAATTTCAGTATTTCATAAGGACCCTAAAAGAAACATAACTGCCAAATATAAACTTTCCCCGACCTTTTGCAAGGTAAAGCATTTTTTATGTTTATATTGACTGGGCTATGAAAACAAATTTCTTCTTAACTTGGGAACGTACAAAACATTTTCAAGTGTTTTTGGCTCCCACTTTCCGTTAACTAACGCTTGAATTTGAATAGAGCCTGTGCCGGCAACTTCCAAATTTGTATTATCCCCGATTTGTACTGAGCCTGACATTGGCTTCAAATCATAAAACCACTCGCGATGATGTGACATGTGTTGAGATGCAGCACTGTCCCCGAGCCAATCATCTTCACTGTTTGAGACTGACATGTTAATTGTATCGACACAGAAAGCTTGATGATGTTTCTTTTCATCAGTTTTCTTTAACTTTGCGAGTCGTGTTCGACACTCAGATTTGTAATGGCCTTTCTTTTTGCAGAAGAAACATTCGATATCTTTCTTGTCTCTCTGATTTGACTACCCTGCTTGTGTACCTACTTCGTGTATCGGTTCCAACTGCCGCGAACGCTGTTGACAATTCTTCTACCTCCGTGAGCCTTTGTTCTTCTTTCATCAAACGCAATGTTAGGTTTTCGAAAGTTTGTTTCGTCTCATCGTACGAATCCCATGCTGTTACGAAGGAGTTGTACTTCATAGGTAAATTACCTAGAATTTTTGCCATTTTGTCAACATCACTTACAGGTTGTTCAATATCCGACAAAGCTTATGCTAGCTCTTCAATTTTGCTTATGTGTATAAGATCAGAAATTGATATTTTCAGTTATTATACCACAAGAGCTTCGAAAATAATTGAAAATACTGCCGACTGATGAGACGTATTTCCATAGAAACAACTCGAGACCGAAGATCGAGAGGTGTTTTGCGGAAATACGTCGAACCAGGAGGCAAAAGTATTTTCTATTATTTTTGATGATCGACTATTGACGCATTGACTATTTCATGAATAAATCAAATTTAACAATTTTAAATAACACAATTTTATTTATTAGCTTAATTTTTAATGTCATTTTAAATATTTTGACATTTGGTGAAAAATAAACAAACATTTATTATTGATTGTTGTGTCATGGTTACGGTTGAATATACGCATACTATGTCAATATTCAAAAATATGCACTGGAATATAGTTATTTATATGTATATTTATATTGGTATTTTGTCTTTGAATATGAATACCCAAAAAACATGTTAAAATACTGCACCTTATGGAGAAATGTTCGTAGAATTTAATGCAAGAAACCGGATGTCGATAACTTTATCCGTTCAGAAGTTACTGCTCGTTAAACACAATAAACACAAAATATTTGAATACTTGTCTCGAAAAAAAATTGATATTTTGGCTTAATGAACGCCCTAAAACGTTTTTAAAATAACGTATTTTATAGAGAAATGTTCGTGAAATTTAATGAAAGAAACCGGAAGACAATATTTTTATTCATTCAGAAGCAGTGTTGTGACAGATCATTTTAAAATAGATCTAGATCAAGATCTTCTCGTTTAATATGATCTAGCTCAGATCATAGATCAATTTTTATGATAGGATATTTTTTTTAGATCAGATCAGAAATTAGTGATCTTTTTACTTCCTTGTACGAAGTAAGGAAGTATTGTAATCGCGAAAAATTTCGGTTCTCAGATTTTGACGGAAATATCCGTTTTGACCTTTTCTGAATCCATTATGACTAGTTTCGACGTGACGTCTGTACGTACGAACGGACGGACGTACGGACGGACGGACGTATGTGTGTCGCATAACTCAAATACGGTTAGACGTAGAAAGTTGAAATTTTGTATTTAGGACTGTTATAGCATCTAGTTGTGCACCTCCTATTTTTGGTTTCAGTCTACAAACCGGAAGTAGTACTTTTTAAAAATATTTCGATAAATATTTAATTTTAGACAATTTTTTTAATTTTAAATGAAAGATTATGTGATTATTACCTACAATCGGTATTTTATAAATATTTTTGTATCTGCTATCATTTAAAAATAATTAAAGTATATATTTATAATTTATAGTATTTCGGTATCTTGTAGTCCATGATCGATTAACATTTGTTACTACGTAAAATTTAAATGATTATGACATGACAGTGACAATAGTAAAATATGCTTTATATCTTCTTCTGCAGTTTAAATAAAATGACTAAAATATATTTGTGAGTATACTAGTATAATAATAAGTTAAAAGAATTTTTAATATTATTTTACATTTTAGTTATTAAGAAAAGTATGAACACACAAGGCGTACAAGGAAGTCATGTGGTGTCCACGTCAGATTTTTTCTTTAGATCTTAAAAAGATCAATATTTGCCGAAATATATGATTGTTGTAATACATTACATACTTTTCTTAATAACTAAAATGTAGAATAATATAAAAAATTCTTTTAACTTATTATACAAGTATACTCACAAATATATTTTAGTCATTTTATTTAAACTGCAGAAGAAGATATAAAGCATATTTTACTATTGTCACTGTCATGTCATAATCATTTAAATTTTACGTTAATGTTAATCGATCATGGACTACAAGATGAAGACATACTAAATTAAAAATATATACTTTAATTATTCCTAAATGATACCAGATACAAAAATATTTATAAAATACCGATTTTAGGTAATAATCACATAACCTTTCATTTAAAATAAAAAAATTTGTGTTAAATTAAATATTTATCGAAATATTTTTAAAAAGTACTACTTCCGGTTTATAGATTGAAACCAAAAATAGGAGGTGCACAACTAGATGCTATAACAGTCCTAAATACAAAATTTCAACTTTTTACGTCTAACCGTATTTGAGTTATGCGACACACATACGTCCGTACATACATACGTAATTACGTACATACATACGTACAGACGTCACGACGAAACTAGTCATAATGAATTCAGAAAAGGTCAAAACGGATATTTCCATCAAAATCTGAAAACCGAAATTTTTCGGGATTACAATACTTCCTTATTACTCCGTACAAGGAAGTAAAAAAGAAAAAATACGTAGTATTCAAGCGATTTAATCTACATTTTCAAATTAAAACATTAAAAATATTAAACTCTTATACCCGGTTTCATAAACGTTTGTTAAATTTTAACAGACTGTTAAACTGTTTAGCACATTGTTATTTATGAAAAATCGTTTCATCAACAGATGTTAACTTTAACATCGAGGTAAATCGTTTGCTAATTTAGCAGGTGCTCTGAGCTCATGTTAAATATTTAACTCGTTATTTTATGACAAATGTCAAAATGTTAAATGAGTACAAAAATATATATTTAATTAAAAGTAAATTCATATTATTTTCTGAACAATTAGTGGTTAATAAGAGTTCAAATATGATTTCTAATTTTAAAGACAATGTTTTTTGGTAAATTTATTTTATTTATGATATAAGTATCGATTTTCCAAAGGTAGTGCTCTTTTAATCTTACTTGTTTAGAAATATTTAAGTACCGTGCTTAACAGAAATCGTCCTATTTATTGATTCTATAAACCAATTATTGTTTACACTTAGATTTTATGCAATGTGTGCATTTCAAACTGTACTAGTATTTCCTATATTATAAGATGTAGTTAACGCATCATATTTGTTCTCCTTAAACTGTTGTTCTTCAAAATACGAAAGCACGAAGAAATTAATTAAAATGAAATTTTAGATAATATTTTTCTGAATAGCAGACTTTTACGAAGTATTAGCTTCGTTGAACTGTACTCACATTCGTATTCAATATCATGGGTACTTTTCTATAATCCTTTATGTACTGGTGATTTGTACTGTAGTAGCACATTGTTGTTGTACTCGATAGGACAATATTTAATGATTCGCCAGTGATAATTGATGTGGAAAGAGCTTTATTTTCAAGATTATTATATTCCAGGGAAGGTTCGTACCTACTTGTAAAAATTATCTACTAACTTCGGTACTAAATTCTCTGCCATCGGCAGGCTGTGAAATAAACTGAAAACTGACAAAAGATCTCATATTGTATATTATTCTGTTCAGTCAAAACACATGTTCAGTTCACTGTTGCAAGTTGCGGCTTTATTTATTCTGGACAGTGCTGTAACTGCTTGCTATTTGTTGCGCATACGTTTGCGCACTATACTGCGAACAGTTGGTCCCGTCTCTAGCACATCCAGTACCAGCCTCATACGAATAAGTGCACTTTTTTCTGACACAGCCTGTACTTATTGATATTGTCGTCCTTTTACATGTGGTATAAAATAATGTCAAATGAAACATGTCAAATCACAACAATCAAAATATTAATATACATGAATGAATAAAGCTGAAAGTTACCAAATAAAAACGAAATATAACTAATAAAAATTTAACACAGTTAACTAACAACTTGATTATAACAGTTTGTTTGTTTCATGAAACACATTCAAAATTTAACAGGCTGCTATTTTTAGATCGTTGTTAACTAACACGAGATTTAACATTTCGTTTATGAAACCCGGCATTACTCTTTTAAATTTTCAATTTCATGCTTTAACTTGCATATAGCGTAGAAAAAAATCTAAAAATATGATCTTATTTCAAGATCGTAGATAATATTTATTTGATCTAGACCAAACTCAAGATCCTTAAAAATAAGATGATCTAAATCAGATCAAAGATCACGTAAATTGAGCTAGATCGGTGACTGATCTAGATCAGTCACAACACTGTTCAGAAGTTAGAATTAATTAAACAGAAAAATAACGAAAAAATATAATATAATAATAATTATGTATTAAACAAAACCAAGAATATAGGATTTGAATGTGATTTGAATAAATTTCGCCAACTTCGCAAAAAAACGGTGGGAGGCAACAAAGTTGCATGTCGCAACTTAATAGTACCTACACTATGAGAAATTACGATCTAACAAAAGAGCAATATTCACATTGTATAGAAAACTTAATGGCAAACAACATTTACTTGAAGCTTTTATTAATATAATTCATAAACAAAAAATAATGACGAAAATAAATATGAAAATATCAATTTCAAATATTATTTTTTGAAATAATTAATTAATAACTAGTAAATTGGACACTTCTATATATTCATCTGAAAGAAAATTAAAAGGCGTTGCATTTAAAAGAAAGAAAACGAAAATCGGATATGTGGATCTCGAATTAAACTAATAAAACAGAATTGAAGCGGCCGCCATCTTGATGACGTCATAACTCCTGTCTGCGTTGGAATTTTTTTGGGCCTCCATATCTTAAAATGCATACCATAGGTATGTCTAGCTCTGACGCTCTGGGCAAAATTTCATGCTTGTATCAAAAAGTGCAGTATCAGACTGAAAATCTGCCCTATGCGGCTCAGCTAAATGTGAAATGTAACTATGAAAGAAAACTGAAATTAAACATATTTTTAACAAATATTTCATTATAAATATGGTTATTAAAAATACATTCATAATTAGTTGTATCAGATATTATTCTTAATTTTTAACGAAAATAATTGTGTAATGTAATAGATACAAGTGTTAGGGAAAAGTGATTTTTGCAGTGCTCTTGTTTTTAAAAAAAAAAGTTGCTAATTTATGATGAAGTGGGACAAAACGCGGTTCAAGCAGCAGATCTATCCTGAAAGACGTCAGCTTGATCGCAGGATGTGTATCACAGTGACACGTCTTCGCGACACAGGGAATTTAAGAAGAAATAATGGCGGTGGTCGCAGACTACACCACAACATTGAAGATGAAGTCCTAGACCTAGACGGTGCATGCTGACCCTACCCTACAATTAGTATTGTAGGAGAAATATCTCACTCAACTGTTTTGAACATTTTACATAGGAATGATTATCATCCATTCCATTTTCAGCGTGTTCAAGGATTAATGCCTTCTGACCACTAAGCTAGAATGATATTTTGCCAGTGGATTCTGCAACAACATGCTGCAAAATTTAAATTTTACTTCGCTCATAATATTTAGTGACGAAGCAATTTTCACACGTGACTGTGTTCATAATTTCCACATTTCACATTATTGGGCTCAAGAAAATCCACATGTTGTAGTAAGAAGTAATTTACAACGCAGGTTTTCATTAAATGTTTGGGCTGGCATTTTACATGGCAATTTACTTGGACCATACATACTCCCCTATAGGTTAAATGGTGACCAGTCTTTGGAATTTTTGCAAAATATTCTGCCAGGCGCGGATTTAGGGGGGCACAGGGGAAGCCCCCCCCCCCCCCCGAAATACTAAGCTGAATATTTTTTAATTACTCAGTAATAACAACAAGGATTTGGGGGCCCAAATATAAAAAATTTTAAGTAATGAATAGAATTTATTAGGTACTAGGTAAATAAAGATAACAAAAGTAGGTAGGTACCTACATAAAACAAGAATAAGAGAAAAATATAATGCATCAGACATCATGACCATGTTTCTGCATCTAAAGTTCTCGTAGCTTCATTCTTCTTGGGTGTGCTAATGCAAAATTATTGATTACTTCTAGAGGGTCTAGTGGTAAATTCCGATAGATATACAATAAAGCAAGTCCCGATAACCTTTCCTCTGTCATTGTCGAACGCATATAAGTTTTCAACAATCTTAGTGTCGAAAAGGAGCGCTCAACTGAGCATGTTGTGACAGGAAGGCATATAAGCAGTTAAAATAATATTTTCATATTTGGATAAAATTAATTCGTATTTTAATAATTTTATTTCAGTGGCCAAAATTTTAAAGCTTACATTTAGTATTACTGGGTAAAAACGCCGTATGCATAAAACATGCAATATTTCATTTTCGACAGTTCATTTTCATAATAAATAAAAGATAAAAGAAAGTTTCACATCTTCAAAAAAAAAGAACTTGTAATGATAAGGCATTGGACCTTGAATGAAAAACAAAATTCGCCTGCGGCGCATTTATCATAATAATTTTGTTGTATTCTTGGGCCTCCCCCGTCAAAAAATCCTAGATCCGCCCCCTGCCCTTACATGTTTGTCAACATGCATGGTTTCAGCATGATGGTGCTCCTTCTCATTTTTCAAGAAATGTACCAAGGTCACCTGACCTCAATCCCTTAGATTTTTATCTGTGGGATTATTTCCTTGGTCTATGGATAACCAAAACCTCCCTGAAACTGTTTAAGAATTGAGGATGCGGATTCAGAATTGTGTAGAAATTATTAAACAGCAAAATTCACCTGACATGTAGTGTCAGTGTTTAGCTGTGGAAGGTGATAATTTTGAACAATGTTTTCATATTAATATTGTTACATGAAAATTCAAAGTTTCTAGTATTTATTAGTTTAATCCATGCTGTTTTATTTTCCTTTTTGTACAAGATGATGTTTAAGAATCGAAGTTACCTAGAAAGACAATAAATTTTGACATAGAGATAAAAACAAAAGTTGTTAGAATTAATTAGTTTTTTCAGTTAGTAGTTGAAAAAGATATTATTAAAAGTATTTATATATTTGCAATTGTGTATAAAGTGTTAAAATAAATGAATTAAAATCTTCATTACTTAGTTAAGTGTCAGTGAGATTTATTTGTGTTTAAAATAAAAGTGAAACACAAGCATCGTCTCTAATATTGGTCCTTTCGAAGCCGGATCAAGATTCTGCATAGGAAGATTCAAAGATCCAGAACGTCGAAGACGGAACAAGAATCTGCATAGGAAGATTCAACGATCCACAATGCCTAAAACGAGGGCGCAAAGTAGTAAGGAAAATTTATGCTCTATGGAGCCCAGTTCGTCATTTCTAGGTTTCAAGACTGCGTCTGGGGCACACACAACATCAGAACCAGGCATACATATTCCGAAAGATCAGACAGCGTCAGTTACAAATGCAATGGCTAATACAGCACAAGTTAAAGATACAAACTCAAGCAAGGCGCACTCAACAGACACACGCACTACAAAATCAAGTAAGAAAAGTTAGCAGCCGAAGAAGAGTTAGCTGCCAAGAACTTGGCAGAGACGCAAGCCGCAGTTAAACTTGCGCAGACGAAGCTCAAAAGGCTTGAGCTTGAAGACGACGATTCAGAGTCATCAAAAGATGATGTCATCATAAATGAAGAGGTTGCTAGTGAGAAACTAGATAAATGGCTAGATGAGGTGGCGCAAAATCAATCTCGCACAGACGCGGGAAACTTCAATCAGCAGGAACCACAGAGGTTTAATGAAGTAGAAAATGGCGAACCATCTAACAATACATTAGTCATTAAAGAATTAGCCAGTGCAATAATGCAAGCGGTACAAATTGCACCAAATAAAAACCCTCCACGTTATCTACAGGAATTACCGATATTTAATGGAAATGGAGCAGAATGGCTGGCATTTCGGGCTGCCTTCCGAGACACTGCTCACTATTTCTCATCGGCGGAAAATGTTGCGAGGCTTCGACGAGCTTTAAGAGGTGTCGCAAAGGAAGCTGTTCAGAGTCAACTCTTGTCAGATTCCGGGCCTGACAAGATTTTAGAAAATTTGGAGAGACGTTCCGGTAGACCAGATACCTACACTTGTTTTATTGGAAATTGACAAACTAAAAAAGATGATGAAACCTAGCGACAATCCCAAGGACGTATGCATATTTGCAAGTCGAATTGCAAGCAGCATAGCGACGATAGAAGCCCTAGGTAAACAACATTATTTATACAATCCTGAGTTGGCGCGAGGAACTATAGAGAAACTACCATCACTGTTGAGGTATCGGTGGTACGATTTTGCGGCAATACATCGTGAAGACATCCCAGAAATTATAAAGGTTCCACAATTCCTAAACGTGGAAGCAGATAAATGTGGTCCATTCGCACAGGCTGAAATTATTTTAGAAGAGGGAAATTTTTGTAGAAAAAGAACAGAAAAAAGTTACACTGCCGTAGAAGAAACAATAAAAGAAAAGAATATAAAATGTCCACATTGCGAAGAAGATCACAAGCTTGTCGACTGCACCAAGTTTAAGGCTGCGAACGTTGAAGAAAGAGTTAAATTGGCTTAAAAATATGGTATTTGTTTCCGTTGTTTAATTTCAACACATCGTCGCACATTCTGTAAAGCCAAGACATGCGGCATACCTGATTGTGAATATAAACATCATAAACTTCTACACAAAAACAAGAAGGTAGAAAAAACTGAAGAGACAGCGACCATGGTGGTGGCATACCTGATTGTGAATATAAACATCATAAACTTCTACACAAAAACAAGAAGGTAGAAAAAACTGAAGAGACAGCGACCATGGTGGTGGCATACCTGATTGTGAATATAAACATCATAAACTTCTACACAAAAACAAGAAGGTAGAAAAAACTGAAGAGACAGCGACCATGGTGGTGGCATACCTGATTGTGAATATAAACATCATAAACTTCTACACAAAAACAAGAAGGTAGAAAAAACTGAAGAGACAGCGACCATGGTGGTGGCATACCTGATTGTGAATATAAACATCATAAACTTCTACACAAAAACAAGAAGGTAGAAAAAACTGAAGAGACAGCGACCATGGTGGTGGCATACCTGATTGTGAATATAAACATCATAAACTTCTACACAAAAACAAGAAGGTAGAAAAAACTGAAGAGACAGCGACCATGGTGGTGGCATACCTGATTGTGAATATAAACATCATAAACTTCTACACAAAAACAAGAAGGTAGAAAAAACTGAAGAGACAGCGACCATGGTGGTGGCATACCTGATTGTGAATATAAACATCATAAACTTCTACACAAAAACAAGAAGGTAGAAAAAACTGAAGAGACAGCGACCATGGTGGTGGCATACCTGATTGTGAATATAAACATCATAAACTTCTACACAAAAACAAGAAGATAGAAAAAACTGAAGAGACAGCGACCATGGTGGTGGCATACCTGATTGTGAATATAAACATCATAAACTTCTACACAAAAACAAGAAGGTAGAAAAAACTGAAGAGACAGCGACCATGGTGGTGGCATACCTGATTGTGAATATAAACATCATAAACTTCTACACAAAAACAAGAAGGTAGAAAAAACTGAAGAGACAGCGACCATGGTGGTGGCATACCTGATTGTGAATATAAACATCATAAACTTCTACACAAAAACAAGAAGGTAGAAAAAACTGAAGAGACAGCGACCATGGTGGTGGCATACCTGATTGTGAATATAAACATCATAAACTTCTACACAAAAACAAGAAGGTAGAAAAAACTGAAGAGACAGCGACCATGGTGGTGGCAACCAACTACAACATCCCAAGTAACATTTTAAGACCTTGACGTATATATGATGTCTGGTAACGTAGTTATATGGTCGTAATATGACTGTCACAAATACAACGTCTACAGAAGAGGACGTACAAGTCATAATATGACTGTCATAAAATAACCCGAATACAACGTCTGCAGATGACATGTACAAGTCATAATATGACTGTCACAAAGTGACTTGTATAGGACGTTTGCAGACGTGATTATAATGTGACAATATGATTGTCAAAAATTATCTGTTTAAAACGTCTATGGACGTAATTTACAAGTCATAATGTAACAATCACATGAGTAAAATTTAGAAAAAAATATTTACGAATATAAATTATCTACGAATTCGCAAAAAATGAAAATTGTAGTGCTGTTTGTTTAAAAGTACATTGTACAAGTACAAATGTTTCATAGAAACACCCCAGTACCTATTCAGTGACAACATAGACGCCACTAGAATACAAGAGGCAATAGCAGACGATGCCATGATCGCTTGTGTCTTTAAAGCACATCTCTTAGTCTTTTGCATTACCTGTAATGTGCCCTGTAACAACTTACCTCCGTAACAATCAATCCCGGTGTCCTCTACATATTTCAAAAGAGTGGAAAAGATTTAGATAGAAAAACGTAGGTAATCCGGAAGTTCATATACTTGAAGAGAGAAAAGATTTTCTTGTCAAAATAATAACGTTTAGAACAATGAATAATTTTATTTATAATGTATTTTAAAATTTTAGTTTTAAATCTATTTACTTTATATTCATATTTCATATCACCAAATTATATGTCTGATTGGCCGAGCGGTTAGCGTCGTTGGAATACCCGGGAACACGTCCTTAGGATCCGAGTTCAAGTCCAGCACGATCCAGTTAATATCAAATTTACAATTGTATCTTTCTCCAGTTCTATGGATTATAATCTCGATTCTTATAAAGAAAAAGAAAGAAAAATAAGGAAACCAATACTGCAAAATTGAATATTATTTTTTATATTCAATCGTCACTGACAGTCATAAAAGTCCGACTGCAGACGTTCAAATATAATGTCATATGGCTGCGCGCTACGACGTACCGTACCGTGGCCGTCTTGTAGACGTCATAGAGACGCGGAAACATCGTCTGCAGACGTATTTTTTTGGTAAAAATGTTGCTTGGGATACCATCACATCCAAGAGCTTATTTAAAAATTATACCCGTAATACTTTCAGGGCCAAGAAACAGTATTGAAGTTTTTGCACTCCTGGATGAGGGATCAACGATTTCTATGGTTGAAACATCAATAGCAGAACTTCTAGACGCAGATGGACCTACAATTCCGATGTGCGTATCTGGCATCAGCGGAACCAAGATGAATCTGAACCATTTCAAGCGAGTCAACCTCAAGGTACGAGGAAAATATCAAGAACAACAACAACATGATCTGATAGGAGCACGAACAGTAGATGAAATGAATTGAAAGACATTCTTGATGAGATCATCTACGATAGTGGTACTCCTAGGCTACTGATGTCAAGATAACTGGTCGCTAATTGTATCAAGAGAAGTTAAAGCAGGAAGAAAGTATCAACCTGTAGCATCATTAACCGATTTAGGATGGGTACTACATGGCTTCAGTTCCTCAGCAACACAACCAGTAAACTACGCCGAAGAGATTAAAACTCCAGCACCAGCAGGTAAAACATGGTACCTCCCTCACTTCGCCGTTGTCAACCCAGTCAAAGAGAAGATTCGCATAGTCCATGATGCCGCCGCCAAAGCTCATGGAGTGATCCTCAACGACCACTTACTCTCTGGGCCAAATTTACTACAGTCTCTTCCAGGAGTACTGATGAGATTCCGACAGTACCCAATAGCTGTGAAGGCTGATATTAAAGAGATGTTTCTACAAATTCGCATCAGAGAGCAAGATCGAGACGCGTTGAGATTCCTTTGGAGAGATGAAGACAGACAAGAAAAACCAAGAGAGTATAGGATGACATCTGTTATATTTGGGGCATGTTCATCACCGTGCACAGCATTATTTATGAAAAACAAGAATGCCAAAGAACATGAAAAGCAGTTCCCAGAAGCAGCAGAAGCAATAATAAAAAATCATTATATGGACGACTACGTCAAGAGTTTTCTCACCATAGACGAAGCTAGAAGAGTATCTCGAGAAGTCGACAGCATTCACAAAAAAGCAGGATTCGAATTAAGAAGCTGGACATTAAACAGGCTAGAATTTCTAGAAGATATACCAGTAGAGCACAGAAGCTCTAAGAAAATAAATCTTGGTGGGTATAATCATTTCGAGAAGACATTAGGGCTCCAGTGGGAGACTCAAGAAGATTGTCTTACTTTCAATATCAAGATAGATAAAGATCAAGAAGACGTGCCCACTAAGAGGAAGGCGTTGAGTATTATCATTACTCTCTTCGATCCTCTAGGCCTGATAGCACCCATCACTACTTCAGAATGGGTGTCAAGTGGGACGAACCACTTCCAGAAGAACTCTTAAAGCGATGGCGAGGGTGGCAGGAAAATCTATAGAAGCTAAAAAACTTCAAGATACCGCGATGTTACGGAACAGAGGCTTGTTGCCGTCGCGAGCTACATACATTTGTCGACGCAAGTGAAGAAGCCTACGCAGCTTCTGTCTACTAGCGTTTTCAATGGGTCTGTTAAAGTAACGCTAGTAGCCGCCAAGAGCAGAGTTACTCCTCTTAAGCCTGTCTCTATCCCACGACTTGAACTACAAGCAGCATTGTTGGGAAGTAGATTAGCTGCGTCCGTCCTACATGAAGATTTCACACCTGATCAACGGTTTTTCTGGACTGATTCCACGACAATTCTAGCTTGGATTCGTGCAAATCCACGCTCTTTTAGAACTTTTGTTGCACACAGGTTAGCGGAGATTGAAGAATTAACCAAGACAATTGAGTGGCGATGGGTACCCACAAAAGAGAATGTTGCTGACGACGCCACAAGAGAAACACCGTTAGATTTTAATGCAACTCACAGGTGGTTCACAGGTCCAACTTTCCTCTACGAGTACCCTCAACACTGGCCGCAAGAGAAGAAAATTAAAAGCAATCAATCAAGTATCAGTAAATAACGAAATAACTTCGGTTATTCTAACTAATATTCAAGAAACATGGTTACCGAACATAGTTCATAGAACTCATCAAGACGAAGAGAATTCCAGAAGTCACAGTTGCTGGACGTCACAAGAGAATGCAGAAGAAAGAAAATATTCCAGAAAACCAGTTTAGAAAAAATAAATGGCCCAGAACGAGACTTCATGTCACTCGAAGCACGACATGTACGAGCGGCAGAGGAAGCATGGATTAAAAGATCTCAAGAAGAAAACTTCAAAGAAGAGATAGAACGTGTTAAGAAGAATTCCAAACCGACAACGAAAGATCGACTCACTAATTTATCTTTAGTTTTAGACAGTAAAGAAATTTTAAGAATTAACAGCAGAATTTCAAGAACTCAAGACATCAGCGAAGAACAGAGGTGCCCAGCTGTCCTAGACGGCCGAATCGCCTTTTCAAAGCTTTACATTTACCACGTACACCAGAAAATGCACCATGCAGGAGTCGAGACAATAGTGAATGAACTACGGAAAAAGTATTGGATGCTACGAATCAGACCCACCGTACGACAGGTAGTAAAAAGTTGCATACCCTGTTGCATTCGAAGAAAGAATCCATCTACACCCAGCACAGGAGATCACCCCGCTGCTCGCCAAGCTCATCATGTAAGACCGTTTCCGTATGTAGGTCTTGATTATTTCGGTCCAATAGAAATTACTATCAGAAGAAGTCACGAGAAAAGATATGTAACTCTATTTACATGTCTGACATCGAGAGCAATTCACCTAGAAACTAGCTGCATCTCTCTCAACGGACTCTGCAATATCAGCATTGCGAAGAATAATGGCACGACGAGGTTTTCCCACAGAAATATATAGCGACAATGGCATCAATTTCAAAGGTGCAGTCAACGAACTAAAGGAGGCTCTTAAAGGAATGAAAGAAGAAGCTACCAATAAACAAATTTATTGGAAGTTTATACCTCCTTAAACCCCATTCATAGGTGGAGCTTGGGAAAGAATGGTACGAAGTGTAAAACAAGCTCTCAAAGCCGTACGGCAAGAAAAATATCCACACGAGGAGACACTTGTAACATTGTTAACAGAAGTAGAAAACACAGTCAATTCTAGACCTCTTACGTATGTCTCTTTGGATCCTGAAGAACCAGAAGCACTCACTCCTAACCATTTGTTGTTGGGTGTTGGCAACAAGTTGCCAGCGGGAGGAACGTTCAATAATTCAGATTTGAAAAGCAAGCATATGTGGAAAAGGGCGCAACGGCTTGCTGATTTATTCTGGGAACGGTGGGTTCGAGAATATCTTCCCAGTCTTCAATGCCGGCGGAAGGTCACAACCCAAGGAGAAACTCTAAAGATTGGTGAGGTAGTATTAATAATTGACGGCAACCTACCGAGAAATACATGGCCCAAAGGAATTATAAGCAAAATATATCCGGGCGAAGATGGTGTGGTAAGAGTGGTGGATGTTACTACCGCAAGCGGAAAAGTTTTCCGTAAAGCCACCAAGAAAGTCGTCATGCTCCCCACAAATGGTTTCGCAGACGACGGCGGGAGAAATGTACAAGATGGTTTAAGAATCGCAGTTACCTAGACAGACAATAAGTTTTGACATAGAGATAAAAACAAAAGTTGTTAGAGTTAATTAGTTTTTTCAGTTAGTAGTATTATATATTTATACACCAAGTGAGATACATGAATGTTTATTCAAGAGAAGAAAGTTTGGCCCCCGAGCCCGAAGGGCGAGTGGTATACTTCTTCGAGTGAATAAACATTCGTATCTCACGTGGTTTATACAATATTTTATTCAATTTTGACGAAATTATGTCAAATATTATGAATTATAAATTTATTTTGATATAACAAAAAAAAAGTAGTCGATAGTGGCAAGTTGTCATTGTTTTTATGCATTTTACTCCAGTCAAAACGCGGTAAATGGTGTGATGACGCTAACCAAGACGGGAAAAGGTCTACTATAGGTTTTTTGGGTCGCTGAATCCGAATCCGGGGCCCAAATGACCTGGAAAATAGGGGAACACCCTTAAATCAGCTAAAAGTATCCCTTTTTAGTGGTTATATTTTGCAATATTTTGTAAGTAAAGCTAAAATTAATTATTTTTTTAAATTTTTTTTCAAATCAAGTATTTAAAAATATTTTATAGCATTTTGACAATTATACAACGTATTCACCCCCTTGGAGGGAGGAACTACCCCTAAATTATAAAAAATTTAAAAAAACGCTATTGAATTTTATTTTTGAAACTTTTCATTATACAACCGGAATACTAACAACATTTGTTGTACAAAAAATATTTTCACCCTCCAGGGGTTGAAAACGGCTGTAAACTACCCCTAAATTGTAAACGACTAAAAAAAAAAACGTTATTGACAATTTTTGTTTTACAATCATGAAATTAGCATTACTTGTAGTAAAAACAAATATTTTAACCCCCTATGGAATAAAAACTACCCCTAAAAAAACTGATAAAAACTAATGAATACCATATTTTGTGAATTAACAACATTTATTATTAACATTTATAAGAATAATAACGTCTTTTTAAATTTTTTACAATTTAGAGGTAGTTTACACCCATTTTCAACCCCTGGGGGGAGATGAAAATATTTTTTGTACAACAAATGTTGTTAGTATTCCGGTTGTATAATGAAAAGTTTTAAAAATAAAATTCAATAGCGCTTTTTAAATTTTTTTATAATTTAGGGGTAGTTCCTTCCCCCAGGGGGATGAATACGTTGTATAATGGTCAAAATATGCTATAAAATATTTTTAAATACTTGATTTGAAAAAAATGTAAAATAATAATTAATTTTAGCTTTACTTACAAAATATTGCAAAATTTGCTGATTTAAGGGTGTTCCCCTATTTTCCAGGTCATTTGGACCCCGGATTCGGATTCAGCGAACCAAAAAACCTATAGTAGACCTTTTCCTGTCCTGGTTACCGATTTATAAACCCCCCCCCTCCCCCCCACCCTGGCGTTTTGACTGGAGTATTTTTGACGTAATAATAACAGTTTAAAACGGCAGAGTGATTTAAAAATGTGTTGAGTGATTTAAAAAAAAATTAATTCACTTGTGACTAAACATTTATTTAAAGTTGTTGCTAGGAAGTAAATAATATCAGTTTAAAACGTCAAAATTGAATAAAAGTATTTATATATTATTATTTTCATCATTTGAATGATGTAATCAGTTATATTACCTCACTAGTGAAGTAATATGATGTGCTTTTGTCTATTACCTCTCGCATATTTATAATATACTTGCCTACCTATTTATTCCTTGAATATTCTTAGAATAAATCAATTTTGAAATATTGTCCCATAATAAATAAGTTATAAACGAATAATAAATAAATATCACGTATAAATAACTTACAAATTAAGAATTTGTTTGTATATAAAACTGACAGAATGTCCTGCTGTCAAACAAATTGTATGTACCCTGTTGTTTTGATTTTAAATCAAAATTATAAAAATTATATTATAAAATTATATTGTTAAAATATATAATTTTTAAATTTCAAATCTGACGTTTAACCAAAAATATCAATTTTTATTAATTTTGAGCAGTCGTGGATAAAATTTTGTATATCACATGTGGGCTAAAGTATATTACAGTACTCATGTGATTACACGACTCGGTCTACGACCACGTCGTGCAATTCTTCACATTCGACTGCTGTAATGATGCTCTTATCCCACTTGTAATATAAATAACTATTATATTTGCAACTGTGTATAAAGTGTTAAAATAAATGAATTAAAATCTTCATTACTTGGTTTAGGGTCAGTGAGATTTATTTGTGTTTAAAATAAAAGTGAAACACAAGCATCGTCTCTAACACTTTTAATAAAAATAATTCTGCGAAATATTAATATTAATCTTTGATATATGGAAGTGGAATTAAATGAAAATATAACGTCTTGCTCTTCACTCTTTGATATAGGTACCTATTTAACTAAACTATAAACTAAACTAAACTCGATAATTTATATTTATCATCATTCGGTCCGGTGTCGAAGATTTAATTACAAGAGACTAGCACTATTGAAGTAATATTTAAACTTAAATATATCAGAGTGAAGAGGACGTTATATTTTCATTTAATTCCATTTCCAAATTTCACAGCTTCAGAGGAAACCATCTCAATCTTTGATATAGTTCATTGAACCCTCAAAATAAATTACGGGACCCAGAGTTACCAAAAATGTTAGTTTCATGAAAACTATCCTTAAATATGCGAATTTTTTAAAAATTCTTTCTGTGTCGTAATCTACACATGTCATACTACTTACCCTTAAATTTATGACATTAACGTCAAAACCATCCTGCATAAACCAAAATTTATCTTAAATATTAAAATAAAAAATTAACTCGCAAGTTTTCGCAATAAAATACAATGCATTTTTCGTGTTAAATTCAAATTTAAAAAAAATTTTAAACAAAATAATACCGTCAGTTTCGATAAAATTGTTGTTCAGAAACGTGAAGTGTAATGTATGATGGGGAAGAATTAATTAAGAAATCTAAGAAAGATTTCTAGAGAAGAGCCCTCTCTTTCTTTATTTATAAAATAATAGATAAGTCTGCTAATTTCTAGAGGAGCGTCACTTTATTTATTTAATAATAATTATTTATTTATTGTTAATAAATAAAGCAAAGCGAAGAAAGACACGCTTCTCTAAAAAGAGTAAAAAGTCTTCCTGGATTTCCTTTATTAATTATTCCCCATCATGACTAGCCTCAACGGCACACTAAATTACAAAACCTAATTTTTGTCAAGAGCTGTACTCGGCCTTCTAGTGGGTGCGGTACGCAAAAAAACCTTGCATTTCGGGTTAGAAGCATGAGATTTGGCACACATGTTCTTTATGCCCATGTCACACCGACGTGGCATGAAGCACGGTGCTCGATGTGGCATTTTGCTTCGTTCAAAGCTGTCAAAAGGGTGTCACACCGGTATAGCAAAATGCCATACGAAAATTTGTATATTGCTATGTTCACTGCGTACTTTGAAGGGTTTTGAAAATTATTTTTGACAGCTGAGAATTAAAATTCATAAATTTTTTTGTGTTAATTAAATCAATAATTAGTTCATATATTGACAAAAGCTGAAAGGGTTATATTCTTATTATCAAATTACTTACTGTTACTATTTTGACATCAATTATTCACCAAATGTCAAAAATTATATTGAGGACTCACTGCGAAATCGGCAACAAATTTCCATATGTCAAAATGCTCGACGGAATAGCGGCGATAAAATTTTACGTTATTCATTTGTTCCCATAGAGCACCGTGCTTCGTGCTATGCCGGTGTGACATGGGCATTAGGTGAAAATGGAATTTTTTGCCCGCAGTTCCTCTGAAAATGTCCCTTCGGATACGAAATTTGGACATTTTTGTGAAAAATGGGTAAAATTTGGTATCACTTGATAATAGGCCGATTTCAATGTTCCAACAGTGCTTATCGCATGAATTTGCAACGTTGAGTCGATATATAATAGCCAACTATCATCTATTTTCCAAATTAAGGCCACTAAAAACGAATTTTTTAAAAAAAGGCCAAAATTTTTGATTTGGGCAATATTTTAATTGCAGTACTTACTAGGGTATCGAATTCGACTAATTCTAACCCACCAAGCATGTTGGTAATATCTGGTAATCGATAAAATTGACGGTAGACCAGTGGCGTAGTCAGAATCTACCAAAGAGAGTAAGTTCAATTTTCTAGGTTTAGAATAAACCAATTTTATAGTTCAAACTTTACTTTTTGCATAAATTTGCAACGTGAATTCTATATTTGTAGCAATTTGTCTTGTATTTATTAAAATAAAGGAACTAAAAACGGGTTTTCTAAAAAAATCAAAATTTTAATTTCGGCATTGACCTGCACTTTCAAGGGTATCGAATTCGACTAATTTCAACCCGCAGATCACATTGGTCATGTTGGATTAACGTTAAAAATTATGATAATGCAGTGGCGTAGCCAAAAATGGCTAGAGGAGGGTAGAGGGTTTTCGTGAATAACTCGCCAATTCCAGTGTACAGAACAAATTTGCTCGTCCACAGATATATTTATTAGTATTATTAACATATAATTTACAAGTTAATAAGAATATTTATAATAATAAGATTTGTATTAAATCAAATAATTAGTTCGTAACAATGATTAAGACTGTGCTGAAATTTCTTCGGAATCATCCGAGGATAATCGTGAACTGTAGAGGAGAGAGGAAATATAAATTAAATATAATGTTAGCGTATTTGCGTTGGGTACTTTCTAATATTCAAAACAAGTTTTCACGTACAGATAGAGTAATTAAATAAATGGGCAGAGCCTAAACTGCGCAGTACGATGTGCTCAGAAGTCAGCTTTACAAACAATTTAAAAACGCTGAAGAATTGAATATTTTTATTTGAAATGAACATACTTAAAACTAAAACATCATATATTTTATCATGTATAACATAATTTGAATAATAAATTATCTTAAAAAGTACAAAGCTCAAACACGTAAACACCAACTCAAATGCCAAAAAAATGTTATGGCGGTTATGCCGGTTATAGCAGTTTGTTGTTACCGATCTCAGCTGTCGAGTTCGTCGATCAGTGTAAAACTGGATTACCAATACCAATACTGTATTTCAATTTCGTGCACATTATTTGTAGGAGGCGTATCTACTTTATCTGTTGAGCGTCCAGAGTATAGTAGTTCAGTGAAAATTCATTCAACTTTTGTTTGTAAAGCTGACTTCTGAGCACATCGTACTGCGCAGTTTAGGCTCTGCCCATTTATTTAATTACTCTATCTGTACGTGAAAACTTGTTTTGAATATTAGAAACTAAACAACGCAAATACGCTAACATTATATTTAATTTATATTTCTTCTCTCCTCTACAGTTCACGATTATCCGAGGATGATTCCGAAGAAATTTCAGCACAGTCTTAATCATTGTTACGAACTAATTATTTGATTTAATACAAATCTTATTATTATAAATATTCTTATTAACTTGCAAATTATATGTTAACTTGTAAACTAATACTAATAAATATATCTGTGGACGAGCAAATTTGTTCTGTACACTGGAATTGGCGAGTTATTCACGAAAACCCTCTACCCTCTCTTCTGGCCATTTTTGGCTACGCCACTGCATTATCATAATTTTTAACGTTAATCCAACATGACCAATGTGATCTGCGGGTTGAAATTAGTCGAATTCGATACCCTTGAAAGTGCAGGTCAATGCCGAAATTAAAATTTTGATTTTTTTAGAAAACCCGTTTTTAGTGCCTTTATTTTAATAAATACAAGACAAATTGCTACAAATATAGAATCCACGTTGCAAATTTATGCAAAAAATAAGGTTTGAACTATAAAATTGGTTTATTAACTAAACCTAGAAAATTGAACTTAACCTCTTTTGGTCGATTCTGACTACGCCACTGGTCTACCGTCAATTTTATCGATTACCAGATATTACCAACATGCTTGGTGGGTTAGAATTAGTCGAATTCGATACCCTAGTAAGTACTGCAATTAAAATATTGCCCAAATCAAAAATTTGGCCCTTTTTTAGAAAATTCGTTTTTACTGGCCTTAATTTGACAAATAGATGATAGTTGGCTATATATATCGACTCAACGTTGCAAATTCATGAGGTAAGCACTGTTGGAACATTGAAATCGGCTTATTATCAAGTGATACCAAATTTTTCACAAAAATGTCCAAATTTCGTATCCGAAGGGACATTTTCAAAGGAACTGCGGGCAAAAAATTTCATTTTCACCTAAAGAACATGTGTGCCAAATCTCATGCTTCTAACCCGAAATGCAAGGTTTTGCGTTTTTTCGTGTGTTCCGCTTGTACTATTCAATAATTTATAGAATTGTCATTTGGCACCAAGCTGGATGCCTCGTTTGGAACGCCTAGTTGAGAATATCTCCCCTGACACTTGCCACCGCGATTTTCGCATCTGGTTAACCTCAACTCCATCCCCTTGTTTTCCGCCAGCCATTTTGCAAAATGGTAGCAAGATGACCGTAGAGCCACCTAAGGGCATAAAAGCGAATATGTTGAGATCGTACATGGCACAGATTGCAGATATGGCAGACTTTTTCCATTCGGAGGGACCTAAAGTTCCTTCATTTCGATGGTTGCTATTTTCGTTGTGTCTTTTCCATGGTGTTTTAATTGAAAGGAGGAAGTTTGGACCGCTTGGGTTCAATATTCCTTATGAATTCACGGATGGCGATCTTAGGATTTGTATTTCTCAATTGCATATGTTTTTGCTGGAGTATGACGATATACCGTTCAAGGTTAGAGTTTTTTTTCTCTCAAATAACATGCTACATTCTGAGTTACGTTTTTAAAAATAAAATAAAACAACAAGTTTATAACGTAGGTGCTTATATATACTGCGGGACACATAAACTACGGTGGTAGAGTAACAGACGATTGGGACCGACGATGTCTAATGAACATTCTTGATGACTATTACAAACCAGCAGTCCTAAGCGACCAATATGTTTTTGATGCAGCCGAAAAATACTACCAAGTAAGCATAACTTTTCGTTTTATTTTACATTTTAACAGAAAGTTGTTTTAGCTTTCTCCAGAAAAGACTCTAAACGAATATATAGATTACATAAAAAAGTTACCTCTTAACGACGATCCAGACTTATTTGGTTTGCATTATAATGCAGATATCAGTCGTGCACAAGCTGAAACTTATACTGGGTTAGCTGTTTTATTGAGCCTTCAGCCAAGAAGTGGTGGCGGAAGTGCTCAAAATCAAGATGAAATTACTGCTAGTATTACTAGAAATGTTTTGAGCCAAATTCCTGCTGTTTTGGACTTGGACGCTATTATGTTAAAGTAAGTTTGAAAAAGTTTAAATAAATTGCGGATCATGATATAATTTCTGATTTATTATAACTTACAAGCAAAACAAAAGCAGTTATAATAGTGATTTATGTATCAAAGGCATCATGATGATGTTTATGCTCATACAAGGGCGACATGTTTACAAGCCCAAGAGGGCTTATGGTCCGAGGATCTGTAAATCGCCCGAGAGCTGTAAACATGGTGCATATTAGTTATTTATGTAATAAGGGCACCATGCTGATGTTTATGCTCATGCGAGGGCGACATACTTACAAGCCCAAGGGTCTCTGGTCCGAAGGTCTGTAAATAGTCCGAGGGCTATAAATATCAATGATGCCCGTAGTGCATACAATATTTTATGTCTTACTATTTAAAATATTCCGCGCGTGACACTTCGCTTTGACGTTTCAAATTTTGTTAATATTTTTGGTATCCTATCAACAGACAGAAAACATATTATAGTCCGTCAGCCCGCTGCCAAAGAGTGTAATGATAGTATAACGTATGCTCTCTAGGGTTTTGGCAGTTATGTATATAATGATCAATGAACAAGCAAAATTAGCGGATGAGCGTGGAACTTGCACTGGACAAGTTGATTGTTTATTGTTAAAAAAAATCACATTTTGCGATGATAGTATAACGTATGCCATTGCTTTTTTACCTTCCGCTTACCTGTAAAGGAAGGTATTGGAATCATGCAAAAAATCGGGTGGTGAATTTTTAGTGGATGAGCACGAATTAGGGTCCTTACAACTCATTTTTGATAGTTTCACGATGATGTCTGTGTGTATGTGTGTGTGTATGTGTGTGTGTGTGTGTGTGTGTGTGTGTGTGTGTGTGTGTGTGTGTGTGTGTGTGTGTGTGTGTGTGTGTGTGTGTGTGTGTGTGTGTGTGTGTGTGTGTGTGTGTGTGTGTGTGTGTGTGTGTGTGTGTGTGTGTGTGTGTGTGTGTGTGTGTGTGTGTGTGTGTGTGTGTGGTCAAGGGTTGTTAGTCGCATAACTCAAATACGAATTACCCGAAAATTTTGATATTTGGTATTTAACATTTGTATATAAATTGGAAGAGCTCCCCAGATTTTGGTACAAATATCTTCATCGGAAGTGATATTTTTTGAAGATTGAAAAGGTTAATTGTCAAAATTGTATATAAATTTGGAAAAATATAGTATTTATTTGTAATAAGAATAAGAGGAAAAGTTATTTGCAACTTACGTTATAAAAAAATTGTCTTTATCTGGTAGCATTAAAGAACTGCAGTAAAATTTAAAAAATAAATTTATCAAATAAAACGTTGATATCTTGTAATCCATGATCGGTTGATTTTTGTTTCTGCGTAAAAAATATTGACAGGTGAGACGGGTGACAAGTTGGCATACTAGCGCTATATAAGTCCTAAGTAAGATATTAAATGTAGTAATTGAACGGAGGATGGCTTCAATACAGCAGAGTTTTCCTGTGAATGAATCTTTTTATTCAGGTGATGCAAATTTCTGTGTTTGAATATTTGAGATTTTTATTTGTATATTTTAAATGGGCACCGGATTGCACGTATACATTTCTGTTTAAAATCTAGATATGGCGGAAGGTTGTGTGATGGCCACGTCAGATTTTTAAATGAAATATGCATCTAATTATGCAAGTTTGTCGAACGGCATACGAATCAATTGGAACATAAATGTTTTAATCCGATAAAAAGTTGCGCGAATTTTCTAACAATTGCTATGACAGTATAACGTATGCCATTGTGATTTTAGTTAGATATCACCGTTGTGCTACATATTCACCATTCTCTTTTTACCACTCCAACTTTTACCACAGTATTTTTACTACCATTCTTTTTTACCACTATCCTGTTTCACCGTTAACCCATTTTTTACCACTCAATTTTTACCACTCCAACTTTTACCTCTGCATTTGTACCACTATACTTTTCACCGCTATTTCGTTTTACCACTAATACATTTTTACCACTCCGTTTTTACCATTACAACTTTTACCATCACACTTTTTTACCGCTATTCCGTTTTACCATTAATAGTTTGTGGGCTATAGTACGGTTTTGTTAGTGTAGTAAATACCAAAACCGAGTTTGTGGGGCTCTAGTACGGTTTTGTTAGCCTTGTTAGTGTAGCAAATACCAAAACCGAGTTTGTGGGGCTCTAGTACGGTTTTGTTAGCTTTGTTAGTTTAGTAAATACCAAAACCGAGTTTGTGGGGCTCTAGTACGGTTTTGTTAGCTTTGTTAGTGTAGTAAAAACAAAAACCGAGTTTGTGGGGCTCTAGTACGGTTTTGTTAGCTTTGTTAGTGTAGTAAATACCAAAACCGAGTTTGTGGGGCTTTAATACGGTTTTGTTAGCTTTGTTAAAAAAGAGACGGTGGTAAAAATGGATTGTAGTCTAAGAGCTGGCTACGAAAAAGTGAACTTATAAGGTGCATTCACGAATTTTGTATAAAATGTCTCCTTGGTACCTTATAAGTACGTAGCGCTGCCGTCAGAACTCTCTCCCTGGGCGGGAGGCGTGGGTGGGCGGTCAAAGTCGTAAATTTATATTAAGAAAAAAATGATAAGGTGCAAGCCTGAAATTTAGTAGAGTTATAGTTTTTAACTGTAGGAATCGAGGAAAATTATTGTCAGAAGTCTAGGTCGGGGCTTAAAGACTGTCAGAAGTCGACAAAGTTGTAAAAAAAAATTGTTGAAATTTAAACCACAAGGTGCAGTTCTGACAATTGCATTTTTATATTGTTTATGGCTTACTGAACCTGTATATAAATTGTCAGAAGTCTAAATAATGGCTAAGTACATGAAAATTGATAGCTTTTGTTTCAATTTAAATAACAAGGTGCAGATCTGGTAGTCCAGGCAATTTACGTTTTGACCTGGGCAAAATTGCTTCAGAAGCTTTCTAAACGGTTTTCGGCTCAGAAAATGTCACAGAATAACATATCCAAAATCTGCTAAAATCGGATCACGGGAACACCCCCAAAAATGGGTTCGAAAATTAAAAATGGCCGCCATTTTTAGTTTTTTAGCTTTATCTTGTATGTGGATAATACTACGGGAAAACTGTTACCTACTAAATTGTAGAGCATAAAATTCTCTACAAATAGATGCCAACAATTTTTTTTAACTATTACAGTTTATGAGAAGTCATGTGGTGTCCACGTCAGATTTTTACCTCTCGCCTCATATTCTATAAGAGAGGTATTGTAATGGGTCAAAATTTTCGAGTATGAGTTTTTGGTGGATAAGCACGTTTCAGGGTCTCTAGAATACGAATTTAATATTTTCCCGATGATGTCTGTGTGTGTGTATGTGTGTGCGTGTGTTTGTATGAATGTATGGACTGACGAATTTTTCGTCCACGATAACTGAAAAAGTATCAAACCTTTAATAACCAAATTTCATATTTAAGGTTTTAATAAGGATCTTAACACCGGATAAGATTTTGGTAGAAATCCGTAATCCGGAAGTAGTACTTTTTGGAACTTGATATAGTTTTTCTTAAATAAATTGGTACATTAATTTATTTATGACAATTTTTGCAATTAAAAATAAAAGATAATATAATTATCTATGGGTACAGTTAATTTTAAATACAATTTGCTGAATCTGGTAGTATTTAGCAATAAAATAAAGTGCACCTAAGTACCAGTATCTTGTTGTCCATGATATGAAATTTGTTTTTGCTCAAAATTTGAATTATAATGACAGCGACAGTACAGTTGACATATTTTGCTTGCATCTTGGTTTACATTATTACAACTATTAAAATGTAAGTAAAACTATTTATTAGATTAGTAGAATAAGCAGAATTGGGCGAGAGGTCGTGTACTGGCCACAGCAGATTTTTTAATTTTTAGGTTGCTATTTAACTAAGTATGCAATGACAGAAGGCTAAGGAAGAGAGATATTTAAAAAAATCTGACGTGGACACCACATGACTTCCTTGTACGCCTTGTGTGTTCATACTTTTCTTAATAACTAAAATGTAAAATAATATTAAAAATTCTTTTAACTTATTATACTAGTATACTCACAAATATATTTTAGTCATTTTATTTAAACTGCAGAAGAAGATATAAAGCATATTTTACTATTGTCACTGTCATGTCATAATCATTTAAATTTTACGTAGTAACAAATGTTAATCGATCATGGACTACAAGATACCGAAATACTATAAATTATAAATATATACTTTAATTATTTTTAAATGATAGCAGATACAAAAATATTTATAAATATTTATATACCGATTGTAGGTAATAATCACATAATCTTTCATTTAAAATAAAAAAAATTGTCTAAAATTAAATATTTATCGAAATATTTTTAAAAAGTACTACTTCCGGTTTGTAGACTGAAACCAAAAATAGGAGGTGCACGACTAGATGCTATAACAGTCCTAAATACAAAATTTCAACTTTCTACGTCTAACCGTATTTGAGTTATGCGACACACATACGTCCGTACGTACGTATGTACGTACGTACATACGTACGTACGTACAGACGTCACGTCGAAACTAGTCATAATGGATTCAGAAAAGGTCAAAACGGATATTTCCGTCAAAATCTGAGAACCGAAATTTTTCGCGATTACAATACTTCCTTACTTCGTACAAGGAAGTAAAAACATAAAAATCGTGATGCCGAGTAAGCGCTAATTTTTTAAACCACTCACTGGCTATACAGACAACGGACTTTTCAATAATAATTCGTATTCAAACAATTTAGTCCAAGCAACAGGGAGTTTATAACAGGCTTACCTGGAAATAATTAAAGAAGTTTTGAAAATTGGCAGTTTAATGTAGTATCATATCGCGAATAATATACTAAATTTGCGACCTCGAGGGACCGCCGCTCCCTCCACCAAATTGGAAAAATGGCGCATAAAATTGGTTTTTTGACAATATCTCCATTCTAGTCACTCCTAGATAAAAATAGTTAATGTGTTAATTGTAGAGAATTAAATTTGTATTAAAACTTTTTTTGTAGAGTTAATAGTTTGAGAGTTATCTCTATGTAAATGAGAGCGTATTTCTTGACATTGCATAAATGTTCTCTTTTCAGCCGGAATTTTATTTGTTGACGACTAGTTATTAGTTAATTATTTGTCTTATACTTTGATAGAAGTTTTTACAAATCATAATGATAAATAAATTATTTATTTGGGTATAGTTTTATGTTTCTATATATTAATACAATGTTTCGGGAAACTTTACGTTGTCTTCGTCCAGGTAATAAATGAATGTGTCAATTATTTTATGTATAAGAGAGCTACTATGATCTAAATATTCAAAAAATTGATGCCTCTGACATTTATTGTCTGACGTCAGATATAAGCGCTAACCATACATAGACAGTTTAGGTTTAGACATAGTTGATATTATACATTTAACATATGGACAACTTTCTGTTTAAATAAGCAAATAAAAATAATATGAAAATCGTTTAATTTCTTATTTTTCTCATATTTTCAAAATACTGTAATAAATAGCAAAAATTTCGAGAATTAGAATAACGCAAAACAAAAGTAGATATTTAAAACCGTTGATTGGCGGCCATATTGAATTTCTATTTTAGAAATCCCTTTTCAAATGTTTTTATGACACCAAACACGGGATGATTCTGACAAATGTGTTCAAAATGGTGGCCGTTAATGGACGGCCATTTTGAATTTCTTTTTTCGAAAGTCATTTTCAAATGTTTTAATATGATACCAAACACGAAATGACTCGGAGGTATGATTATTTTGGGTGGGGGGGAGAGGTTCGTGCCCAAAATTTTGACAGAATGCGTTATCATCGGCGACGAGTCTATGTGCCAAGTTTCAGCTTGACTGGGTAGCAGGAAGAGGGTTAATTAGCCCTACAAAGCCCGCGCCACAAAACAATCGAAGTTAATACTAAGATTACGTGGTTCCTCTCGGCGAAAATATTTTAATATCGACTTAACTAAGGCCTTAATAAAATTTAAAAATAATGTAATTTAAAGAAAAATGTTCAACAAATCTAATGCTGCGAACCAAATTTTGATATTTTTATTTGTTTAGAAACGACAGTTGTTTAAACTTTATGAAAACTAATTAATACAAAATTTTGCTGTTTTCTCTCCATGAAAATCCTCAAATTTTGACACAGCAAAGATTTTTTTTTTAAATTTGAAAATTTTCAGTGTAATACTGGGTCCACACTTGAACATTTTAGTCCGAACGAACCGAACAAGCAGTACGCGCAAGCCGAATTCGCCAAGTGTGGACGTCTCTCCGAGCCGAACCGAGCTCGCTGATCGCCTTGATCGCAGCATTCGTTGTATAAACATAGGCAGCTGTATTGTGTGTATTTGAAGGTTATTATAAATTATTGTGTGTTGAAAATGGAATGGGACAGGGAAAAGTGTAATTAATAGACATTTATGAGCAACACCATGTCTTATGGAACCCTAAGCATGGGTTTTATTAAAACATGACGCTTGGATGAGAATAGGTGAAATAATAAAGTGTCCTATTACCCATTTCTGGATATATAAATAAAATGCTGACCCAAAAAAATGCTGAACTTGTGTATTCTTAGTTAAATTTGTGGTCAGTGTAGGTCAGCTTAAATTTTTAACGGTCAGCTAAATTGAATTACTTGGTTTATATATATAAAACACTTTAAATTTTTATAATTATGCCAAATATCAGAATATTGATAGAAAATAAACATGTTCTGCAATGGTCAGCATGTCATTTAAAGTTTTTAGCAGTCAGCAAAATTGAATTACCTGGCATACATATAAAACGCCTTATATTTACGCCAGAAGCCACAAATTTAACTAAGAATACACAAGGTCAGCAATGGTGAGCATTTTATTCTTACCCCATATTTCTTCGCCTTTTCTTATTTTTTTCTAGCTACACCAAAATGCTACTGTCAAATAATTGAAATCCATTATTGACATTCACTGCGAATGCTTCAAGCATGTTGGAAAACCAATAATTCGGCGAATCTGCCGAACGCAACGAGCTTTTGTTCAGACTATTCTGCTCTGCGCGTTCAGTTCGTTCTGTTCGTTCGGACTAAAATGTTCAAGTGTGGACCCAGCATTATATAAAAATGTTCAAAGAGTTTAATTCTGGAAACCGGAAGTCGATATTATACTCCATTTAATAATAACAGCTGATTTAATATTATAAATAAAAATATTGTTTTCATTTTTCAGTTTTTTTTCAAAGAATATCTAAAAATTCTGAATTTATCGTGCCTCTTAGATATTTTTCAAATTATGTATCTTATATAAAAATGTGTGGAGAATCCAATGCTTGAAACAGAAATTCGATATCTTTATCCATTAAAAAATAACAGTTGAAAAACGCAAAAATGAACGTTTTTTTCCATATTATGTTTTTAAGAATAAACAAAAATTATTCCTTAACAAGAACAACTAGAAAGTTGAAAATTATATTTCTTATAGAAAAATACCTAAGAAATCGATTGCTGAAAACCGGAAGTCGATACCTTTGTTCGCTAAGAAACTACAGCCATTTTTGTGTGGTAAGACAAGGATACTACTTTATTTAAATTGATAGAAAATGTTCAAATTAATTTTCTCGATTTTCTCGAAAACTGTGCTACTTACGTAAAAACTGCATACAACATTTTTATAGAGAATTGTCCATTCTATCTATTTCAATAAAAAAAATTCTCGAAATATTCACTATTTACGAGATAAACGCTAAAAACAAAAAATGGCGGCCATTTTTTCAATATGGCGGAGGGAGCGGCGACTCCTCAAGGTCGCAAATTTAGTATATTATTCGGGATATGAAACTACACTTTCCTGCAAATTTGCAAAACTTCTCTAATTTTTTCCAGGTAGAACTACCTATTGCTTGGACTAATTATAGAAAGTAAATAAATAATACGAAAAATAAAATATAATCGACAAGTTTTGACGAGAGTTTTGAAACGCTCGAAACCATCGAAGATATTAGTCCGAGTGTAGATGTTGTTCGGTACCTACACATCGTTTCTCAGCGAAAGATTTTTGAGCGTATTTTGAAAAATCGCCTCTGAACCATCTTGTGTATTTCAATGCAACAGCATCGGAAATAAAATTCTATTTTCGCTCAAGAAAAGTTAAAAAAGTGTCGGGAAATATTAACTATTCGTGTCGCTGTAAAATTGAAATATAACAACGTTAATTTGCCAGTTACTGTGACAGAGACTCATGGCTACCATTCGAAATGCTGTTTGGACTTTTTAGCGGTGCCGAAAAAATATATTATCAAGTATGATGCATTGAAATCATCGGACACTCCTACTACTTCACGGAGTGATGAAGCAGGTAAATAAAAAATAGCTACCTTTCTTATTGTTGTGCGAAAATCATAGTTTTTTATGCGTTTTAAACTCGGTTTTAAATTATGCGAGAGCGTGTATGTCTCTCCGTATATTAAAGCAAGGAATACTCTGCATGTATTAGCATATAGCTATAGCATATAGCAATCTTGTTTATATCAGATTGATGTGTTCTGTGTGAGTGTATGTATACGAGATGAATGCTTCCTTAGCCTTCTGTCATTGAATATTTAGTTAAATAGCAACGTAAAAATTAAAAACAAAAAATAGCTAGATCTACACCTTGTTATTTAAATTTGAAACAAAAGCTTCGAAAGATTGCTTTCCGTTGCGATAGCCGCTTCAGCGACTTCGAGCCATGTTATCAATTTTCATGTACTTAGCCATTATTTCGACTTCTCTCAATTTATATACAGGTTCAGTAAGCCATAAATAATATAAAAATGCAATTGTCAGAACTGCACCTTGTTATTTAAATTTGAAATAAGCTACGAAAGATTGCTTTCCGTCGCGATAGCCGCTTCAGCGACTTTCGGCCATATTATCAATTTTCATGTACTTAGCCATTATTTCGACTTCTGACAATTTATATACAGGTTCAGTAAGCCATAAATAATATAAAAATGCAATTGTCAGAACTGCACCTTGTTATTTAAATTTGAAATAAGCTACGAAAGATTGCTTTCCGTCGCGATAGCCGCTTCAGCGACTTTCGGCCATATTATCAATTTTCATGTACTTAGCCATTATTTCGACTTCTGACAATTTATATACAGGTTCAGTAAGCCATAAATAATATAAAAATGCAATTGTCAGAACTGCACCTTGTTATTTAAATTTGAAATAAGCTACGAAAGATTGCTTTCCGTCGCGATAGCCGCTTCAGCGACTTTCGGCCATATTATCAATTTTCATGTACTTAGCCAATATTTAGACTTCTGACAATTTCTATACAGGATCAGTAAGCCATAAACAATATAAAAATGCAATTGTCAGAACTGCACCTTTTGGTTTAAATTTCAACCATTTTTTTACAACTTTGTCGACTTCTGACAGTCTTTAAGCCCCGACCTAGACTTCTGACAATAATTTTCCTCGATTCCTACAGTTGAAAACTATAACTCTACTAAATTTCAGGCTTGCACCTTATCATTTTTTTCTTAACATTAATTTACGACTTTGACCGCCCACCCACGCCTCCCGCCCAGGGAGAGCGTTCTGACGACAGCGCTACGTACTTATAAGGTACCAAGGAGACATTTTATAAAAAATTCGTGATTGCACCTTATCAGTTCACTTTTTCGTAGCCAGCTCTCCGACTATTGGTAAAAAAACACGTTGGTAAATATGTTGGTGGTAAAAAGAATTAGTGGTAAAAATAGGGACGGTGGTAAAAATGGATTGGTAAAAGAATACGTTGGTAAATACGTTGTTGGTAAAAAAAATTAGTGGTAAAACGGGACGGTGGTAAAAAATGGATTGGTAAAAGTATAATGTTGGTAAAAAATGGATTGGTAAAAGAATTACGGTGGTAAAAAAGGGACGGTGGTAAATAGGGAAAAGTAAATATGGGGGCAAATCAGATATCACCTATAATTATGTAAATTTTCGAACGGCATACAAATGAATTTTAATTCTCACCTGTCAAAAATAATTTTCAAAAACCTGCAAAGTACGAAGTGAACATAGTAATATACAAATGACGTATTTCTTAACACTTTTAGGGCGCATGTTGACCCTTAGGACCCACGGTGCACGTATGCCGATCGTATTCCGATGGATGTTTTTTAATGAAACATCGTTTGGTATGCTCGGCATACGTTATACTATCATCGCAAAATGTAATTTTTTAAGCAATAAACTAACAACTTGTCTAGTGCAAGTTCCACGCTCACTCGCTAATTTTGCTTGTTCATTGATCATTATATACATAACTGCCAAAACCCTAGAGATCATACGTTATACTATCATTACACTTTTTGGCAGCGGGCTGGCGGACTATTAATTTCATATGAAAAAGTTTTGTGATGTGTCAATATTATCATGGCAATTTTTAATGCCCTAGGGCATAATGCTGTATATAACGTACATCGTATCCATGACATAAATAAACAATTACATACTAGGAAGATGTAATAGTAATTTAACTATCTAGTGTGTTAATGAGGGCGATTAATAATTGGGACATTTTAACGCATGAGAAAGCGAACGCGTTAATTGTCGAGATTATAATCTCGACAATTAATGTTAATAGGCGATTAATATATTAATCGCCTATTAACACATGAGTTAGTTACAATATTTTTCCGTTGATCATATCTTTCTAATTTGGAGAAAAACTATAATTTAATTTCATGACAGATATGTCACAATAATTGATATTGCTGAGCATCAATATTACGGGTACCTAGCTAATATAACTATATTTACGTGTATTGAACGCATTCCAAAAAAAATCTGATATGGCCAACTCATAACCTCCCGCATGGACATTGTAATATTTGAACTTAGTATGGACTTTAATTATAATTAAATTATGTCAAACTTTAAATTTAATAAATCTATTCAGCTCTTTGTTTAATAGATACTGACACTGACACAGACACTGATACTGACACTGACACAACAATCAATTGCCTACTAGGTAGACATAAAATATTTGTATCTAAAACCCGTTTGTCACGATCTATAATTATTATAGACAGAATTCTGTACATAATTATAGATATAATTTTTATGAATAGAATTATAGACAGAATGTGTACACAAATTTTCTGTAAGTCACGCGACGCATAATTTGAGACATAATTCTGGTTTGGATGTTAACATTCCAATAGTACACTCACCGGCACGGAAAACGGGTCACTTATTTTTTAAAGAAAAAATCTGACATGGCCATCACACAACCTTCCGCCATATCTAGACTTTAAACAGAAATGTATACGTACAATCCGGTGCCCATTTAAAATATACAAATAAAAATCTAAAATATTCAAACACACAAATTAGTATCACCTGAATCAAAAGATTCATTCACACGAAAACTCTTCTGTGTTGAAGCAATCCTCCGTTCAGTTACTACATTTAATAGCTTACTTATGACTTATATAGCGCTAGTATGCCAACTTGTCACCCGTCTCATCTGTCAATATTTTTTATGCAGAAACAAAAATCAACCGAACATGGATTACAAGATTTCAACGTTTTATTTGATAAATTTATTTTTTAAATTTTACTGCAGTTCTTTAATGCTACCAGATGAAGACAATTTTTTATAACGTATATTGCAAATAACTTTTTCTCTTATTCTTAATACAAATAAATACTATATTTATCCAAATTTATAGAAATTTTTGACACTTAAACTTTTCAATCTTCAAAAAATATCACTTCGGTGAAGATATTTATATATATATATATATCTAATGAGCTCTTCCTATTCGTATACAATTGTAAAATACCAAATATCAAAATTTTTGGGTCATTCGTATTTGAGTTATGCGACTAACACCCCTTGACCACATACATACCCACACACATACACACACATACACACACACATACACACACACATACACACACACACACATACATACAGACATCATCGGGAAACTAACAAAAATGAGTTGTAAGGACCCTAATTCGTGCTCATCCACTAAAAACTCACTACCCGATTTTTTGCATGATTCCAATACAGGTAAGCGGAAGGTAAAAATGCTAGTAACATTTATGTTGAGGACGAATGCCGAAATATTACTATTGCTATATGTTAACTAGACATATTCGAAGTCGCTTCCATTACCAAACTCTTACAAACATTAACAATTTACTTAAATATTCCTTTTATATGCGCATCATACCGAAATCACGAAATTTATAAAATGCATAGTTATTGATTATGCTGGTATTATTTCTTTTCAAGTGACGACCAATTGAGAAACTTGTGCATTCAGCAATACTGTAAGATTCCTGGGAGGATCAGTAATGGTGTGAACTGGGATATCAGTGATTTTGCGGATAGATTTATTTCTTGTTTCTATGGTAATATTCAATGCCGATAGGTACATAAAAGATATTCTGACCGACAATGTTGTCCCTTATGCACCATTTTAAGATGATTTATCTTGATGCACGATAATGCGCGCCCTCATGCTGCTGCAATCTTGAACGATTTCATCAATCGTATGATGTGTCCAGCGCGGAGTACAGATCTGAATCCAATATAATTTGGGTAGTATATGCTCGATATAAAGATACGAAGTCGTGTACCCGGTCCCAGTAAGCTTAGTACGCTGGAATAACTGAGAGATGCACTGTTAGAAGCATATAATAATATCCCTCAAGATGGCACCAGGAACCTCATTTTGAGTAGGGCTCTACGATTGACCAAGGCCATAAAGTACGCAGAGGGAACACGCGTTATAAGAATAAACGAATTGTATTTATTTATGTGATTGTAATTTTTTTACCTCTCGCCTCATATTCTATAAGAGAGGTATTGTAATGGGTCAAAATTTTCGAGTATGAGTTTTTGGTGGATAAGCACGTTTCAGGGTCTCTAGAATACGAATTTAATATTTTCACGATGATGTCTGTGTGTGTGTGTGTGTGCGTATGTATGTATGGATGTATGGACGTATGGACATATGGACGTATGGACGTATGTGACGATTTTTCGTCCACGATAACTTAAAATGTATCAAACCTTTAATAACCAAATTTCATATTTAAGATTTTAATAAGGATCTTAACACCGGATAAGATTTTAGTAGAAATCCGCAAACCGGAAGTAGTACTTTTTGGAACTTGATATAGTTTTTCTTAAATAAATTGGTACATTATTTATTTATGACAATTTTTGCAATTAAAAATAAAAGATAATATAATTATCTATGGGTACAGTTAATTTTAAATACAATTTGCTGAATCTGGTAGTAATTAGCAATAAAATAAAGTGCAACTAAGTACCAATATCTTGTTGTCCATGATATGAAATTTGTTTTTACTCAAAATTTGAATTATAATGACAGTGACATTACAGTTGACATCTTTTGCTTGCATCTTGGTTTACATTATCGTTTACATATTACATGAACATGAAACTATTAAAATGTAAGTAAAACTATTTATTAGATTAGTAGAATAAGCAGAATTAGGCGAGAGGTCGTGTACTGGCCACAGCAGATTTTTTCAACTTATTTTTTATTGTTTTTATGTCCATATATTTTTTTGTGTTAATAAACAATTAGTAAATATTCAAAACATTAATTTCATAATACGAAATGCTTCACTATAATACCCTTTAATAAAATATATCATAGTTATATAAAATAATCAAGGGATTACAAAAATTTTTACAAAATAAAAAGTGACCCGTTTTCCGTGTCGGTGAGTGTATTATCACCTGATCTCGGGTTCACGACATTAGATTTCACCACAAACAATAAACACACAAACTAAACTAAATTTTTTAATAGATTTGCTGGATCAAAAAAAAATACAAATCAGATATTCTCTGCGCTTACTACTGCGAATTTTCGGTCTATAAAATTAAAACATATTTAATTTTATAGATAGAAAAGTAATCATGACAAAAATTTGTGTATGCCACGGTCCATAAAATTCTGTCCATAATTATTATGTACAGAATTCTGTCCATAATTATAGATCGTGACAATCAGGCTTAACAATAGTACTTCCAAGGTTCAGTACATAATTTGTTTGTTTTACAATATTAAAAAAATTATTAGATACCCTGTAATGTACGAAGAATCCCTGAATACTGTCTTGGTGCAAGAAATAATACGTTTTAACAAATTATTGAAAATTATTAAACAATCTTTGCAAGATATGTTGAAAGCATTGAAAGGTCTCGTGGTAATGTCAGAAATTTTGGAAGATATGGCTAATAGTTTATTTTCAAACCAGGTGCCTATATTATGGGCTAGTAAAGCTTATCCGTCACTTAAACCTTTAGGTAAAGTTCGTTTTCTAAATTTGTATGAATTTATAACAAAAATTCTATTAGGTGCATGGGTGGCTGATCTAAACGCAAGAGTAAAATTCCTCATAAATTGGGTAAATGATGGAATACCTCCAGCTTTTTGGATATCTGGATTCTATTTTCCTCAAGCATTTTTGACGGGAACGTTGCAAAATTTTGCGAGAAAGTATATTATATCAATTGATAGTATTAGCTTCCAGTATAAGGTATATTTAGTTAAACAAGATATAATTAGAAACAAAATTAATGGACCTTAAAACAAGCAAAGTAATTGTTCATTATATTCTATACCATTGGATTGTACGTAAAATAAGATTACACAATTTGTGGATTGTACAATAATGTTCATTTGAAGTGTAGTATAGCGTGTGCATATGATATTATGAAGTAGAACATGTACATTTTTAATGGAACCAGTCTATTATAAACATCGTGTTCTACTCCTTACCAAAGCACAACATAACGCTATGTAGCACGGCCATAGAAATTATCTATTACGAGCCCCGTCTCATTGAAGACTTTAAAAATCGTTTTTTGTTGTACAAATTACAAAATTTTAAATCAAAATCAAAATACAGGTATAATGTACGGTATATTATATTAATTGAAAACTGCAGTACATTTTACAGAATCTCAAATATAATTAACAGTCAAAACTTCATGGAACCGAATAAGAAAAATTGAAAAATCGTCCTGCAAGGACAATCAAAGAATTGTGACACAGAGAGTAGAATATTATTTGAGATTTTTTTTCCAAAAAAGTATGTTTAGGACTAGTACATACTATGCCACAACGAATTGAAACAGTTGTAAAAATTAAGGTGCAGTTACACAAGGGTAAAGTCATTTATAGTAATTAGAACAAACATTTAAAAAATTTGCCAGCTGAATACTTCATTATCTAAGTTATATTTAAAGTTTAATTTACCTAAAATATATTAAAGTTAAATCGTTGACTAAATTAAAATGGTCCCTTAAGAGCATTCTGTACAGGAAGAATATACACGTAAAAAGCACTTTACACGCATACACCTCATCGACACATGGTTGCACATTTTAACAAAAACAAATTTTTATATGGTAGATAAGGGATAAAACTTCGTTCTCATTTTTTCTGTTTTGTACCGAAGTTTTAGTTTATAAAATAAAGAAAACTACAAAAATTCACATTTTTTTACCTCTAATTTTCTCGAAATCAAAAAGTTTTTTCTAAAAAATAACACTACCCCAACGTAGATTCAACTTTAAACTACATGATTCAAGTTTAAAATATCATGTTCTGCGAAATATAAAGAAAAATCTGTACTGTAGCACTGTAGGTGCTTCTAAACGCCTGCAAACGGTTGAAAGTAAGTAATTTCGACCGTTGTACGTACTGAAAACAAAATTTCACTAATAGAACGAAGTTTTATCCCTTATCTACCATATAAAAATTTGTTTTTGTTAAAATGTGCAACCATGTGTCGATGAGGTGTATGAGTGTAAAGTGCTTTAACGTGTACATTCTTCCTGTACAGTATGCTCTTAATGCGGCAACTTTAGTCTAATTTAATCGACCCCGTTCTAGAGCTCCCCATGCTTAACAAGTTATTTGGGACTCTGACACTCTATTATATACAGGCTGATTGTCGTAAGTCCGACACTAGGAATATTTCATTTATTTCAAGAGATACGGAAAATATTTATAGGCAAAGTTAAACTAGATAAAGGGGCTCGTAAGATGGTCACAATAAAAACTTTGTGTCATTTCCGGTTTCACCGTAAATTGGAACAACTTTTAATCTAGCATTAGGGAATCGGTAATGTCATATTTTTTTTAGAATGTAGATAAAATAAGTTTTGCTTAGTGGTGATTGCTAAGATTGTTGTAATTTTATGCATTATTATAAAAGAAGACCGGAATAAATTGTTAACTCAATACAATCAATGCAAAAAAGTAAACAAGCGTAAATGTTAAGGTAAAACTAATTTTATACACTTAATAATAAATTGCATTTATGTTTTTCTACAAAGATTATTATAGTACTAATAAAATATTATATTCTTCTTGGCATTAAGACAAGTCACTAGGTACCTAAATAACACCCAAGAAGTGTACCCATATCAGTAATCACTAGAAAATTAAAATGTGAAATATTAACGATACAATATATTAAATAATATAGTCTTTTGTTTGCTTTAACTTTAAGAAATGTATTGTAGTTTTTATATAAATGACACTTAATATATTTTATATGGTTAAATATTCAACTTTGTTTATAATAATACACATTTACGTTTGTTTATTTCTATGATCTAACTTCTTTTTGTATCATAAAAAGATAAGTCCCATATGTTTTGTTTCAAAACAAGACATGTCCATAATTTTGTAGCAAAGGTAGACAAGTCCAAAATTATTATTCAATTTATTTATTTATTAACTAATATATTTTACCATCTAATATACATTTTAACAAAGAACATATCTACAAGAAAAATATAAATTTTCATGTATACTGTATCTGATAAACGCAACAGTTTTTTTGCGATTTACTCAAATTCAAGTTCATGGCACATGTCTGGTTTTGATTCTAAGTGCCTCATATATTAGCATAGTCCGAGGCATAGTCATAATTTCCTAATAAAAAATAATTTTTTGTAACAATGTTTATCATGTCATCATATCTATTTATATTTATCAAAAATTAATATTATGGAACTGTTCTAACTTTAAAATAATACATGTGGACATGAAGAGTGGTAGGTACATAGTTACAAAATCAGTAATGAACAGATTTAACCAGCGGGTGAAAGTGCCCCGTGTGAGGTGGTTGAATGTGCCCCATGTCAACTTTGTAAACAATATCAAGATTTATGACCACATGTATTATTTAAGGACTAAAACTGTTCCATAATAATAATCTTTGATGATAATAAATAGATATAGCACAAATGGCATATTAAATATATGCTGCACATACTTACCAATAACAAAATAAATAGTATCAAAAAGTAACCGTTAAATCATAAATATTACAATTTATTTTCTCTAACACTCTTACTACAACCTGGCCCAAACTACTACACTCAGCATAATGTTGAAGAACAAGAAGTATCTTATATTAGTAGCAGTATATTAGCAGTAAATTCAAATAGAAAGTGGTTGAATCTACCCCATGGTTGAATACCGCCCCCCCCCCCCCCCCCACGACAATAACAAAAATTTGTTATTGTAACCATCTTACAAGCCCCTTTCAGGCGCGGATATAGGGGGGTGGGGGGTAACGGGGTAATTCCCCGCCCCCCTCCAAGAATCCTTAGATCTTAAAATCGAATACTATTCCAATTTATACTTAAGTTAATACTATTTTAACTTACGTGGAAGTAAAAATTAAGTTTTAATTTATTTTTACACATAAAAAAGAGTGTTATTCAAATCCGAAATTTCATATAAAAGCATTTGACCTTGAACTTTAAAAAAAATTCGCCTGCGGCGCTATTTTACCATTCCATTTTTCAAAGTTGCCCCCCTAAGATCCGCCCTTGACCCCTTTACCTAGTTTAACTTTGCTTATAAACATCATTAATAAATGATTAAAGTATATGAAAACTGTTCTTAGAATAGTTGTTAATATCTCTTCTTTTGCATTGAAATTAAATTTTTAATTTATTTGTTCCCATTTTATTACTTATACTTTTTTTAAATTCCTAGTTTTTATGAATTAATTTCAGTAGGTATATAATAAACATTTTATTTAAACAATTTTATGTAATGCAGAGTTGTTTATGTTTCTATTAAATTGATTTTTAATGTTTTTGCAATTTTGTATTAGCTTATTTGAATTACCTATAAACAAATTACTAACGATCCCCATCTGGGGATCATGGGCAGTATAGCTTCATTATTGGCTGCATATATTTCCGTGTTTTTTTATTCAAATTTAGGCATATAGCGTATAATTTTACTTGTTTACAAAATTTTTGATTCAATAAATCAAAAATAGTATTTCGATTGTCAAACTAATTATAGTTAGGTAATAGGTAGTATATTATAAATTAAAGGACTAAAGTGCATGATTTAATCCTGAGGGTGAAGTTTATTTCACGAGCCGAAGGTAGGGAAATAATCACCTGAGAGATTAAAAGTACTTTAGTCCTGTGGTATGGTATATACGCTATTTTTTGCACTTCATCCTCAAACGAATACAAAATAGTTTAAAAGAATACACATTTTGCAATTTTGACAGTAAACTTTATGACAAATATTTATATATAGATAGGTACTCTGTAACAAATAGCACGTATTTACTTGATAACGGGATTAATTAATTCAATTCCTTGACAACGTGATTAAATATGAAATATAATACCTTGGGATCAAATTAAGAACCTTAATCCCTAAAAATAAAGACTAAAGAAGAGTGCAAAAAAATATAATATCCATACATGACAAATAAAAATAATTATTGTACATAAATGAAAAACGAAAAAATGTTTCGTAGTGGAAGAAAAATATTGTTCCACATTATAAGAAGTAACAAAACTCAAAAAAATAAAAAAGAATGAGATGCTTGTAGAACAAATTGCGGTAAAATTTAAATTAAATGAATAAATTTATAAGAGTCGGATGATTTATTGTTCACCAATTCAAATTAAAGACGGATCAACTGAGTTATATTAATTTCCATTTGTCAAAAGATCTTCTAAGAACATTTATCCATATTTTGCTGCAGAAACGCATAAAACAGATCGTAAATTAGAATTCATAATAATTAAAACGTAAACAAATTTAGTTTTACTATTTTTTAAACAAATTACAGTTATTATTTGCTTAGAACTATAATAATAAACTAAATGTAATATAATTTTAATAAACTGTATTGTATACACGCGAAATGTGCAAGAATTTTATGTCTGGCAGTGTTATAATAATTATTTTGCATTGCTCATGAAGGTTGCCTACATTCTGGGGTTAATTTTAACATTTTTTGTAATTCGAAGTTATTCCAATTTATATGCTTCCTATTAACGACATTTTGTGTAAGATGTAACATTAACAAATACACTAATATTATAGATATACTACATATAAACTTTTGATATAAATGTATTATTAAATGATAGGATTTTGACTGTGCACACTTTTCGATTAAAAATTAAAATATAGTTTATGGAAATAAACGAGATGATTTTATATATCAATATATTTTCAGACACGCAATAAAATGTTTTTTTTTGCTTGGTCCTCAGTAACAATCAACTTTACGTTGACAATTGAAAGCATAAATATAAACTTTTCATAGTAGTCGTAGATAAAATAATTTTTACAGTCGATATATATTACCTATTAGTACGAGATCCCACTGCAAAATAACGGTGTTCACTTGTTAGCAGGATGAAACCTTGAAGAAATGATGAGAAGTATATTAAAGTATCCCAAACCGGTTTGGCTGCCTACCTAAAGTGGGCCGATGTTGAGATAAAAAAAATTGTTTATGTCATTTTTCAACATATATGTGCGCTCACTTGTTAGCAGATTGAATATTGCTCCTATCGATAGTTTGGAATTCAAATATTAGAAAAATCGCTGGCTGCCTGAGCAACCCTGGGTAACAAAAATTTAATTTTGTTAACCCAGAATAATTATCCTGGTTGTGCACTAGATAATTTATCAAATACTGTACAAATTTATAGTTATTAACACCGTAAACACAAATAACACAGATATACTATAAATAAATTTCCCACAAAACTCTTTAAAACTTAAATCTCAACGTTTATAAAGCGCGCGATCGACCGTCTCAACATGGCTGCCAAGTAAGCGTAAACATAAAATAAACGCCACAAATGTCAAACATAGCCTATTGGAGTGGGGGGTAAACGGCTTCAACTTTTCAAGTCTAGGCTCTCTCCATAGTTTTCTATACTCTTAGAAATAAACACAGATTTTAAGTAAGAAAATTGTTTCATAAATAATATTTTTATTCGATTATGTCAAAAAGTGACGTTTTTTGGTTAAGATATTCGGACGAAAAGCTAACCTTTTAGGTAGAGTATTAATATTTGTGCCGTTGCTAGGTGACCCACTTTTCGTTTTAGGCCGAGAAGTACTTTTCGTACGCAAACGCGTTTTTTTAAGCAAACTGACACAGTCGAATAATTTTTTGTTCTTTTTTGTTTCATTTGTCTGTTTCGCAGATAACTACAATTAGCAAACTAAACAAAAATTTAGAATAATTTATAATAAAATATTATCTAGTTATTTTAAGTTCTCACTTACAATCGAATAAAAAATAGTGTATGTTACACGGACGAAAAAGCTCTCGTACTCCTAAGGTTGCCGAACTCGGCTTTGCCTCGTTCGGCAATTTTCCATAGTCGTACGAGAACTTGCATTTTTCGTCCTTGTAACATAAATAACTATTTTTCCTTAAATTGTACGTACTTTTGCATAAATAAAATATAAAATTTATTTATACCTAATAAAATTTGGGCGTTAATGGATTAATTGGTTCTATAAAATTTCATTTGTTGATTTTATTTGAGATTTTGAAAAATGTATTGCAGTTTTCAATTAATATAAGATACAGTAATATATTTAAACTTTTTGAGGTCTATTTAAATTTTGTGCACTTGTATTGAATTATTTATCTGTAAAATAAAATTTAAAAGTAATATTTAGGTGATGTCAAAGTTACCAACTACAAAACCAGAAATTGGTTGTGTAATTTATGGGCTATTTTTGGAAGGTTCCCGATGGAACGAAAGCATATATTCATTAGACGAATCATTTGCAAAAGAATTGTACACCGGTATAAAAAAACATGCACATTTTATTTTTCTCTATTTAATATTCGTTGAAAAATTTAGATATGCCTCCAATTTGGATGATACCAGAAGAATGGCACGTAACACCACCTGGAATATATACTTGTCCAGTTTATAAAACATTAACAAGGGCTGGAACTCTGTCAACCACTGGACATTCGACTAACTATGTTGTTGCTATTGAAGTGCCAAGTGATAAAACAGAACAACATTGGATTAAACGCGGCGTTGCTTTATTTTGTGCACTCGATTACTAAAATTATATTTTTATTTTTTAATGTAACTTTTATTTTTAAAATATAATATTTTTCGATAATTGTTATTTATTTTATAAAAGGATCGTAACGTCAATCATTATGGTACTAGTCGTGAAGATTATTAGACATGACTAAGCCGAATTTGTTAACACGACGTATAACATAATGATTGGTTACGATCCGTATTGCATACAAAATATTATCTGCAGGCGTAAATTAATCAAAAAATAAAATACATTATTTAGTAGGTATTGAACACAAAATTTGAATCTAAAAAAAAATAAAACAGGTATGCTATTTTGAAACTTCCTTAGTAACGAGTTACTTTTTATTTCATTATAGTATCTACTATACTGGATTAATTATGGCTTTTGGCCTATAATAAACGCTATTATTTTCCTGAAATTGAGGCTTATAATGTTGTCATTATGACACGGCGTCAGTTAAATTAATTTTTATACTAAATTATTTATGACTATTAAATTTCAGTGTGCAACAAACTCGTGTTTTCAATTTATTTCATTAGTGTCACCATTTACGGAAATTGAAAATAGGATGCTTCAACAAAAAAAATACAGTTTACCCAAACCGATATGTTTATCTTTGCTATCTATAAATTGTATAAAAATTTCAAGTTTCATATTGTTAAAAAAATTAATTAAATTAAATTATAACAAACAAGTATTAGTTTCTACGAAATAATTTATTTTATAATATTTCTAAAAATTACATCAGTCCTGTATACATTTCTTCAACATATCAGGTAACAAACATGTTTTACTAAAGTCATCAGATTCTAAAACACATGATAATAATTTAGGAATACTTAACAAAGTTCCACTTATAATACAAGGATAATTAACATCATATCCTTTACCATAATTAAACAATAGTCTTTTACTGACATAGCTTCCAGATAAACTAATATTGCCCACTTCAATATACTCATTTAAATGCGAAGAAAATAATTGGAAACTTGCTCGTAAACTTTCCCAATTTTCTAATTGATTAGCTGGCAAAAAACAAACTCGAAAATGATACCCTAACGATTCATAAATTTGTACAGTTTCTTTGAAAATTATTTCGAATTCTTTATCCATTTCTGCATTATCTTTAGTAGCAACGAAAACACTAACCGCTGTTTCTTGTGTTACATTTAATAAAGAATTTGTAGTTCTTGTAACAGGTTGATATTTTTTACCAACTGAAAAGTATTTTAAAGGAAACTGGGTGGGAAATATAGTGTGTTTGCAAAAATATGCCATGAAAGAATACAAACTGGCACTACCGGTTAAATGTAACCGACTGTTTTCGTGTTTTTCTTCTTCGTCTATAGAGAAAATTTTTTCTTGATTAGAAAAATCTGTTCCACAGCCATCTACGATTACGCTACGCGTAAAATCGGAATTTGAAAATAGCGAATAATCTTTTTCTGTTAATTTATTGGTTAAATAAAATGTTAAGCCTAATTCGAATAATGCAGCATTGTTTTTAAAATAATAATTATAAGGATTAATATATTCAAGTAAATCTAATTCTTCAGCAATTTCTAAATGACATTTTGAATTGATAGTTGATTGTTTTAAAAACATATGAATTACGGAAATATCAGATTCAGGTGTTTTATTGTGTAAAATATTCGGCAAAGATAAAACTTTGATTGCTGCTTTTTCCTCAATCGACCAAAATTCTTCTTTTAAAATTTTTAAATCTTCTTTAACCATTTTTCCGTGTGCTTTCAGTTTATTTATTTTTTCTGCATATTTGTCTCCCTTTGTGGATAAATTTTTAATAGTCTGGGAAATACTTATTCGCGAATCTTCTAAATCGTCCTTTTTCGATTCTACATGTTTATAAAAATTCCAGATCCTTATAATTTCATCTAAATTTACATTGGCACCTCTAGATTTTAAATTATTTTCGAGTTCATTTTTATTTTCTAACCGTTCATCAAAATCTAAATGAGGACTTAAAACGGCGAATGTATCATGTGCTTTATTGCCAGTAATATATAGAGCAGATGTAGAATATTTATTTTTAAATAAATTAATAGACCATAATTTAGAAAAACATGCTATGCGGGATGAAAACATAATTATTATTCATCGGCTGTTTTTACTTTTTTAGATGGAGATGAAACTGGTTCAGTTTTTAAAGATTGAGTCTCAATTTTTCGCTTTACTGCTTCTCTAAAACTTCCTTGCCCAGCAGCACGTTCTGATTCTTCTATTGAATATGGTTCAATTTCTAATGCTTTCAATCTTCGTTTATGTACCTAATTAAATAATATAAATCATTATTCTTAATTTAGTATGTCAAATAATTATTATATCTAACCTTTGTTCTGAAATGATCTTCTAAAGCTGTATTATCAATAAAATAACGAGCACAATGAATGCAGTAAAATTGTGCTTGTCCTGGTTTATCCACATTTGCTTCTTGATTCAATAATTTGGTTGAATTTTCTTCTTTTAAATCTTCATCAATCTAAAGAAACATGTTTCATTAAATCAAATATAACCTCAAATAATTCCAATATTTTACCTCATCTAAATCTCTCTTTCTCCTTTTTGTTCTCCAACCCTTTTTTAAATGTGTATCACCACGGTGATACTTTTTGCGTTTATAAACCATTTATGAAATGACAAATAATAGAATTATTCTATTATTATAAATATTTTCTACGCACGTGTTTTTAGAAACACGACATCTGGAAGGAAAAGAAGAAGTGACAGTTAAATTTTAGGTTAACAGAAATATAGCAGGAATCGATAAACTTATTATATAATACGTATTTATTGAGCATAAAATGTATAAATTTATAGAAAGTAAAAATCATAAAAATATGAGGTCATTTTATATAAAAATTATAAAAATAGCGAATCAGTATAATATTTCTTTTATTATTTTTTTGTTTGACTATCGATTATTTAAAGAAGATACATTTTTCTTTATTCAAATTTTTTTAGATCAGTTTAATATTTTAAATCGTCTGTCTCTGTCTAAACGCCATATTTAATTTATGTTGTAAAGTTCGCAAGAACATCAATAGAGGTCGCACAGACGCAAATCAACAGCTGCTGTCGTCGTCCGTAATGCTGATGACCCTGCTGGTCGAAATGTGAACTTCATAAATTTCAATTTATTTATTTATCAAGATAAAAGACGCTGCAAATACCGGATATAAAACTCGTACGGATCAAAGAAAATTTATTCCGCGTATTAACTATCGTGTGTATTTTGCGTTAAATACAAATCTGAATATTGAACGAACGCCTTTCGCGCCTATTAAACATCACCACCGGCCGCCATGTTGTTAATATATAGTCTTGTCAAGCATCATGGGTTAGCACTATAAAGTTCGTTGTGTGTTTTCGGTAGTGAATTTGGGCTTTTTATAATGTCTACCGTGTATGTTTTATTCGGTTCTCGGTGAATTTGATGGTGAAATGTTCGGTAGTGTGTGATTGGCAGTGTTTATGCGCATTATTGCTCGTGCAACGTTGTGGTACCGCGGGGAGTCGGCTACTGGCTGGCGGTTGCGGATCAACCCCACGTCGAGCGAGGGACAATACAACCTGGTGCGATTGCCGTCGGCGCCGGGGCGCGTGAACTGTGAACTGTGCGTCTAAATGTGCGCGTGCAACCCGTGCGGTGCAGTGATTGCTGATAGAACGCGTTGCGATGGCCAGACACCTGGACAAGGACCCAGCGACGTACACCAAAGAACGAGATGGGTTCATTCGGGATCTGCACCACTTTCACGATACACGCGGGTGAGTACCTACTCCCAGAAGCTCTACACTTCCATGGCCTTCTAACATTATACACCACCGAACTATCACCTGCCTTGATTTTACTATAATACTGCTATGATCAAATGCAGCCTAGTTAGCTTGTGAGCCAGACAACGAAAACAATCATCAACGTTCTGATATGCATTTGTTTATACTATTGTGTTTTGTTTTTTTCTGGGTGCATACTTTTAAGAATTTAATCATTTTGTTCAATGCCAATGGTCGGGTTCCACCATAATGAATTATTACCAACACGTAAAGCAAACTACATACAAAATGCTTGTAGTTTTATGTCAGCCGCTGCCATGGGCGTACGTCAGAAATGGGCACGTGTGAATATTATCTAAATTATTATGTTATAATTTATTACAGTATTATTAATTACACAGAAAAATGTTTATTTTTAAATAAAAATACATTCAATTATATTATTTTATATGTATACATGCTAATAATGTTTTAACAAAAATTAATCCGGCATAAATCAATAACTACTTATCAACTTTGTACAATAATTTATACATTAATGATTAAAAATAATCTTTATTTGGCGTTCACACAAAAAGTGCATTAATTCAAAAAATAACTTATCGAATGTAATTTTCCAGGACCCCATTTCGAAGAAACCCATGTTTGGGGGGACACGAAGTGGACTTGTATTTACTTTACTCACTCGTTACTCAACAAGGAGGATGGATGAAAGTAAGTTATCACTTTTACTCTTGATTATCATTCAACGATTTATTATCAGCATATTTTATCATAAACTTGTAAAAACATAAACAGTATAATATTATATTAAGTACATTTTGACGTTGAGGTTACTCGATTAACAATAAAATTTGTAGAAATTTTTGCGGAAGTGGTGTTCTACCGTTATTCTTATAAGAATTATTCAGTAAATATTTTTTGATTACCGATCATACTCTTGCTATTATGTTTTAATTTCCGTTATATTATGGACAATATAATAACTGTCTCACATCACAACCGTTGGGACTTTTCCCAGCAAAGCTGTGAACTTTGACCTTGAAATGGTACAAACGAGCCCCGGGTAATACGATCCTACTCCAGGTCTGTTGTACATTGTGTAGATAGACATCACGGTCTAAAAATGTTAAATCAGCTCAAATATGAAAGTTATTAAGATTTATAGGTCGACATTTATTGAGAAATTACTGGATTTATATTATAATATTATAAATGAAACTATGCAATGTTTTAACTTTTTCGAATAGTATGTTTTGCTTTTGTTATTTTTGTTTGTTTTAAGTGCACGTGGCAAACCTTTAACCTTGGTGTCATAGATTAAATTATGTATCAATTGATCAGGTTTAAAGTTATTTTTATTTAAGTTTATTATAAAATATACATCAGCCATAAACAATTTTATCAAATTTTCATATTGTGTGTGACAATAACTGAAACTTAGTTTTCAATGAAATATGTAACTTTAACATTATATAAATTCATTATTTTGAAGTCTACGAAGATAAATTTAAATTTATTTAAACGCATATACAAACAACAAATAAAAATGATAGTTGTTATACTTTTACTTAATTAAATTAAAAATCTTGTTAAAGTTCAATTTAAGTTTATTTTATTATTAGAGAATCAAAGAAAGTGATTTCAAATGGACTACCTACGAATAAATATTAGGTAGTCAGTTTTCTTTTGAATTTCTGACGCTATAATCTTAAGTTTTTTTATTGTCATACAAAGGATTAAATCACTGGAACGTACAACAATATCATAATAATATAGATATTCCGAATTTGTGATTTTATTAATTTTACGTTAGAGTGTATATTAAGACATGCAAAAATGTACAGTGGTATTTAAAAAAAAAAATTTTTTATGGTGGTAGGGTTAAGTGAATCATTTTAGATTATATTGAATATTCGATTTTAAAAAAGATTTTATTCATTTAAGCGGCCCGTCTACTCCCGATTTTACTTTTTCTTCTATTCCACTCCCTTTCCCACTACTGCAGCTGCCCGAAATCAGCCCGAAGCTCGTACTTTGCCGAATCCTAGCTATGCAATGTCATTTTGAAGTTGAAAAATACAGTAACAGTGTTTTCGTTGCGAAACTGTCAGTTTATTATTGACATCAAGAAAATGCTGTTTTAAACATTTAATAGAGAAAGACGGGATCTACAGATGTGACTTTTTAAATTATTAAAAATAAATTTCTATCATGATGAGATATACCCAATGACCTATAATTTAGACACCGCATAGTCGCATTTGTTGTGAAGCCGACACTTCCTGAGACGTAGTAGGCTGATTGAGACCTAGCTTGCAGTGCGGGTTGCGTGTACTACAATAATTCTAAAGTATCTGTCAGATGAAATCATTCTAACCTACAACAAAAGTCACTTTGAGATGCAATTTAAAAAAAATCTGCTGTGGCCACCACACGACCTCTCGCCTAATTCTGCTTATTCTTCTAATCTAATAAATAGTTTTACTTACATTTTAATAGTTTCATGTTCATGTAATATGTAAACGATAATGTAAACCAATATGCAAGCAAAAGATGTCAACTGTACTGTCACTGTCATAATAATTCAAATTTTATGTAGAAACAAATTTTATATCATGGACAACAAGATACTAGAATTTCAAAAAAAAAGAATATTAATTGTACTTTATTTTATTGTTAAATACTTCCAGATTCAGCAATTTGTATTTATAATTAACTGTACACATAGATAATTACAATTTCTTTTATTTTTAATTGCAAAAATTGTCATAAATAAATAATGTACCAATATATTTAAGGAAAACTTTTCCAAACTTCTAAAAGTACTACTTCCGGTTTGCGGATTTCTACCAAAATCTTATCCGGTGTTAAGATACTTATTAAAACCTTAAATATGAAATTTGATTATAAACGGTTTGATACTTTTTAAGTTATCGTGGACGAAAAATCGTCGGTTCATACAAACGCACACACACACACACACACAGACATCATCGTGAAAATAGTAAATTCGTATTCTAGAGACCCTGAAACGTGCTTATCCACCAAAAACTCATACTCGAAAATTTTGACCCATTACAATACCTCTCTTATAGAATATGAGGCGAGAGGTAATATGTACGCATTTTTTGTTAAATATTGTGCATATTGTTGTATTATTTAATATTTTATAAATTATTTTACATTTAAATGACAGTTATAAGGAGACATCTAAAGATGACGTTTTTTACCTTTAGTAGGTACTATAATATTTTAGCAAGAGCACTGTTTATTTCAAATGTTAACCTTAAATTATATTTGATTAAAATAATAAAGATGTTTGTTAGAATTATTTTTGTATAGATTGCACGGCTTTCAGCCATTGATCTCGTCTAGCTTGGTTCATTGGATATCTGAAATCACTTTTAGTTGCATTTTCTGATCTATTATTATTATTTCTACAGAAAAACTTGCACACTAAATGACACATTTTCTTTTTTTGAAGCCGAAAACTCTTGGCACGTTGGCATAGCAGAATGATTAACCATAATAATGTTTTAAATTCAACTAAATACAGAATTTGTAACATAAACTACTGAAAAATATTACGAGTATTTGACACAAAACAGAATTTAAGAAGTTTCACAAAACATAAAACAATACTAAAACCTAACCTTCGAAAAGCTTGTCACATAATGACATAATGTAAACAGAAACAAGACAACATTACAGTAAACTAGGCATCACGCATTACCAACGCGGTCTACCTCCCGTTCCCCCACCCAAGTAAGTGTCGGCTTCAAAACAAGCTCTACATCAACAATGCCATGCGGCGTATAAATTATAATAGGTCATTGGATATACCGGTATAAAGTTTGCATAAATTGAAAATTTGAATTATTCGGAATTTTTATAATCATGTACAATTTTGTTAATTAAAATATTAATAGGGCTCAACTGTATACAGGGTGTTCATTTTAAGTGGCGCACCATTGCTATCTCGAAAAGTATAAGAGCTACGAAGTTGGTTAAATTAGCAAACAATTTCTATTTTATATGACTACTTTAATGAACGAAAGAAATTTTTTTTAGACCAGTGGTTCTCAAACTACGGGGTGCAACTTTCTTATTTCAAATGGGGACCTATTTTTTTATTCGATTCAGTATTTTTTTCTGAATTCAACGAGATATTAGTTTCATACCCTGGCATGAGAAAAACGATATTAAAAATTATGATAATTTAATTAAAATCTGAGTGTTACGAGAGTGCTATAGAAGAAAACAATTGAATATTTGTTTCATATTAATTGTTATTTAATAATAAAAAAGATTATTTGATTTTAATCAAGAGATCAGGACCGTTACTGAGTGTATGAGTTCAAGATAATGAATACTCAGTACTCAGTAGGGTATAAGGTGGCGGTGACTACGGACACGTGTTTCGACCTTATTTGGTCTGATCAGTGTAGTATACTAGAATCTTTTTCACTAACAATTAATATGAAACAAAATATTCAATTGTTTTCTTCCATAACACTAACTAACAATCAGATTTTAATTAAATTATCATAATTTTCAATACCGTTTTCATTTGTTTTTCTTATTGAAAAAATATTGAATCGAATAAGCAAATAAAAAAAATAGGTCCCCATTTGAAATAAGAAAGTTGCACTCCGTAGTTTGAGAACCACTGGTCTAAAAAAAATTTCTTTCTTTCATTAAAATAATCATATAAAATAGAAATTGTTTGCTAATTTAACCAACTTCGTAGCTCTTATAGTTAGCAATGGTGCGCCACTTAAAATGAACACTCTGTATAACTAAGTATATAATCCTTGTTGGAATGAAATTTTATCATTCTTGTAAGTAAGTACTGGCCACAAAACACTCGCAACGTTAGTACATTTTATGCTGGATTTTAGGAGGTAGACGGGCCTCTTAACACCAATGTTTTAAACAGTTCAAAATGAAATAAAGGAATGATTCTTTTTTTTCTATAATGAAGTTTATCTAATAACAACTAACATATTTTGTACCTATCAAACCTCTCTTTTTAATAGATACATGCGTTTACTTTGCTATTTATTTTAGAGGAGCTTATTAATTTTTGATAAGATATTGATATTTTTCTGACACTTAAAATTTAAGTGGTAGCTGTGAAATGGTCATAAGTATTCATACGATTTACGTGAAATAGGAACTTCAATATGATTATGTTGACTTTTGTGACAATTTTCAAAAGTTTTCAATATATTCGAGCGGTAAAGCAAATTCATATATTACATGCGTAGTTAGTACATATTATACATTTTTTATTTTTACAAATACGTTACAAAATCTATTATTGTAAATATTTAAGACTGTATACTTAAGTATAGTTTTTTAAAGCTGTTATTCATGATAAATTTTAAGTGAAAATGATTTTTCAAAAATTTCAATTCAAAATTTGATACAATACAGTCTACGTTAGGTATTGATATAATTTTATTATGATCCATATTATTAAGTTATATTATGGTTTAAAAATTAAAACTATGAATCACAAGTTTGATCATCATCCTTCACAAATCCTCATCCAATATCCAGTATCACAACTATACTCACACCTTATTTTTTCAGAATCCCAGACTCCCAGATCCTCAAATCACTAAACCGGTTTCTCACTCACTCCTGACTGTCAGACTTGTTGTTGTCCCCCCCTTGAGACGTGCGCCACTGGTCTGTGGGTGCTTGCTGGAGAGAAGAGAAGGGGGGGGGGGCGGTGTGTTACAGTATGTAGCAGACGGTTCATGGCTCGCGATCGGCGCGCGACATCTCTAATTTGCGGAAGCAGGAGGCAAAGCAGGGAAGGTGCAGCGTTGCACTGATGTGGGGCAAGGTCAGGGTTTCCTAGGACCGAGCGGAGCGGGGGATGTGTTGCTATAGTGAGACACACTCTTTATCATCGACTAATTACGCTGATGAGCTCGTCGAGAAATTATGCACAAGCTAGGGTTGCCAACTCTGAGTTTTTCCAAAAACAGGTAAAAGTATATAAAACTACAACACAAATGTAACATACAACAAAATTTTTATGTAGTTAAATTAAAGCTTATTTGCTGCTATTTTGCTGCGCAAAAAAATAATTTGCTGCTCCGCCCATTTTTTAGAAAGATGCTGTATTCTAGCTTTAGTATTCCAGTACAACCATAAAATAAAATTAATAGATAATAATAATAGAGAGAAACTGTTGTACTATTTTGCTGCTGAAATAAAAAATGTACCGCTCCGGCCTTTTTTGAAAAATGAACCTAATACTCTTGAGCCTCCATATTCGATTTTGGTTAAAAAAACTGAACTAAAGAAACAACCTAATATACCCTTCTTAAGTCCCACACACTCGGTTTTGGTACAGAAATTCTGATTTAACTGAACTAAATAAAAAACTTATACCCTTCTTAAGTCCCACAAACTCGGTTTTGGTATAGAGACTCTGATTGCAGTAAACTAAATAAAGAACCTTATATCCTTCATGAGTCCAACAAACTCGGAATCTTTGATTGAACTTAACTAAATAAAGAACCTAATACCCTTCTTGAGTCTCACATACTCGGTTTTAGAAACCCTGATTAAACTAAATGCTTACGTTGGCATACAGCATTTTTCTCAAAAATAGACGGGGCAGCAAATTTTTCATTGCAGCGCATTAGAACAGTATAACACTTCCTCTTCGTTATTATATATTTATTTTTTAATTTCATGATGGTTGTATTCCAGCTTTATACTTCAACTAGAATACTAAATTTTCCTCAAAAATTGGCGCAGCAGCAAAATTTTTATTTGCACAGCAAAATAGCTTTAATTAACAACATAAAAAATTGTTACATTATACATTTGTGTTGTAGCTTTGTATACCTCCCAAAAACGCACGTACATTGATGGATCAAAAAATAGAGAAAAGAAAATTCCTCACAGGCTATTTTCTGAAAATTTTCATGGTCAAACCTGTTTGAATGCGACGTTAGATAGAGTTCTCTGCAATGAAGCAAATTCAACAAATTAGTTAGTAAAACGCACATTACTTTGTTGTGCACATAGACAGGCGGAGCTAAACGTATTTCTGCCACGCCAGTTGGCTTAAACGACTGATAACAGACAACATTAAAACTTAAACTTACTGCTCCGTGCTCCGGCTTAGATGATTCTACCTATCACTTGACCCAACCCAAAGATTACGAATTTCGAATTAAGCAAGTTATAAAGCTCTGCCGCTCGTGAAATACTGCACAAAAACAAAATCTGACGGAGATTGACGTTGACTCACAGTATTAGAAAACGGACTTTTGCCTGTTGTCCGTGCTATGAAGATTGTTTCCAGAGCAAAAGATCAAGATGTTGAATTAATTCTGTTTGGAAATTGAGTTTAAATATCAGAAACAAATTATGTGGAGAATAGCAGAGTGCGTTATATGATATCTATAGTGAGACACACGCAAATACTTATTTTCAGTAGGATAAACAATTTACTAATTATCCTGATGGGCGTGTCGGGAAATTAATACTACAGTATTTACATTTATAACAACATGATATAGATATCTATATATTAGGAGACTTTACAATAATAGCCTGAACGACATAAGAAGGAGTAATAATTGGATTGAAGGGCTTAGTTGAATTTTTATTATTATTAATGAAATTAATCAAACTTCCAGCTAATTAAATTACAATAAATGCCAGTATTGGATTTAGGAGGGTGGAGGAATGAAAAAAAATTAAATTAGGTAATTATTTATTTATTTTTTCAACTATAAGCCCTTCAATTATTACTCCTGATATCTATACAGGGTGTTTTAAGTCGAGTGTTACAAACTTTCAGAGCTTATTCCTGAGGTCATTTTAAGCGAAAGATGTCATTGAACATAGATCCTATTCCTCTTGGTTAACAAAATACAAGAGGTTGTAATTTTATAAATAACACGAATTTTTTAAATTTTTCTATTCAAGACACTCCTGAAAAGCAAGTCATTTTATAGAAAAATTAATTATTTTGACAGCTGTCGAACAGCTGTCATTTAGTGACATTTACAATTCGAAATTAAAAATGTATTTTTAAATAACAGAAATAATACGAGCATAATATTTAAAATTTAAATTATATTAGGCATTTATATTTTAAGTATTATTTTTTCTATAACTTATAATAAATGCATTTTTAATCTCGAATTGTAAATATCACTAAAAGACAGCTGTCATACTATTTTTCTATAAAACTATTTGTTTTTCAAAAAACTTCAACCTCTCTTGTAGGTATTTGGACTTATGTTCAATGACATTTTTTGCTTCTTATAATTACCTCAGAAATAAACTATTAAAGTTTGTTACACTCGACTTGAAACACCCTGTATAGATTCATTTTAGTCAACCTCACTTTAAAAATAGAGTTAGAGTAAAATTCAAATAGCTAGAACCCTGCGCGAAGTACGAATTCTCGTCTTAGAGAGAGAAGCATAGATGATAAACAAGAGGAAACTACGCTACTGTCTGTTCTACAGAACATCAGCTTCAATATCTGTTATTCTCATACTGACATTCGTAGTGTTTTGCTTCGTGCAACCCTGCGAATTTTGTAATTGATTGTGATTGAGTTATATTTTAGTTTTCTTTGAAAATTAAGTGAAGTGTAGCGCAGCATATACTCGCTAGCTCCGCTTTTGTAAAACGGACAGTACATGACAAGCTCTGCCTTCTCGCGCAATCCAGGGTCCTAGCTATTTGAATTTTACTCTAAGATATCACAAATGTATGATATGACCGAGTGTGCTTCTGATCAGGGATTACTGATCACTGAGGCTCGAGTCTAGTCAGTTATACATTTCAGTTTCACTACTCAAGAATCTCTCCTGTATTGTACTCTCCACTAAAAATCATAATTAGTTGTGGATTGATGGCTGATAATTGCAGTCTCGGTAACTAATATTTATGTCTACATTATCTACCTATATGAGGATGCCACATTCGACTTCAATAAATTTGGAAATCCATTGGATCACACAGAATACAACTGTGCTGCGTGGTTCAGATTTAGAGCAATGTGCCGTTGCCGGTAATTTAAAATCAAGGCAACATTGATGGCAATATTGCCAAAAATAAAAATAGGGCAATTTATGCTTATTAATAAAATAAAATGAGTTTCTTCATTTGTAATAAATTGATTCTTAAGTTTAAAGGTCACCGATTAGTTTTTCTAGGTAAGGAAAACCCACCGAAAAACTTAAAATGTCATAATATTTCAACTTTTGGCAACATTGTTGAGAATATTGCTGGCATATTTCTTAATTTTTGGCAATATTTCCATTTTTAATGTTCCCAAAATTGGCAACATGGGGTTCTAGCAACTTTCCGGGAATAATCCCAGTGTGGAAATATTGCCGATGGCACATTGCTATTCAGATTTCACGATAAGCTGTGGATTCCTTGCAAGCTAAAAAAATATCGAAAAATACAAAATATGAACCTGATTATCTGATGGGTTCAGTGACAAGAAACAAAATAACCCTTTAAAAGTATAATGGTTTGTAGAATTATTCCACTATAAAAACGTGTCTTCCATTTAGTAAATCGGATGTAAAAATGTAAGAATGGCAAACAATAGAATAAAATGAATAAAATTGGTAAATAGTACGTGACAAAATAAAAATTTCGCTGTTTGCAATTGGATCAAATCGTCAATTGATTTCAGTACATAAAATGCCAGCAGTATATGATAGACTGTGTAAGAAAAAATAGGCCCTAACCTGTCATATTGTTCTCATACTAAGATGGCCTTGATTGCAATCCGCATTATGAAATAATAGGTTTTTTCATTCAATTAAATATGAATTAAATTTAAGTTTTTTGCAGACAATTAAGAATTAAATACAAAGTTATAAAGCAAATGGAAATTTTGCAACAAACTACAACCTTGATAACTGCGTGCTATAAACTTCTTGTTTCAATATAAAATTAAAATTACATATCAAGATAAAAAAGTTACATAAAAAATCCATATGATTACACAAATATGCTAGTCATTAAATGCATGAAAACATGAAATGCTTACAATATATTTTCTGTACAACATTATAGAATCTATAGGAAGCAATTACAGTTTTCTAAGTAGTAAAATAGAACGGCAATTTTTGATAACGTGGATATACTCGTAGATACCACTTCCCTTTGTCATATACACCATAGAATTTTTAATTTTATAATTCGCTTTGACATCGTCCAACCTATACTTCGTGATATGACGTGACATGAGTTCGAGCACAGAAGTTCGAGTATTCGAGTCAAGCCGACCAAATTCGAGATCACGAGATAAATTAAATATGATTATGTATAAAATCGAGTGCGTTATGTGATCGATTGTGGTTATGACAATGCAGGTTCAAATCCAGTCTGATACACTTTCCGCAGTTAAACTACAATAAATCTCCTACTCCTACCAGCATCCATGTGTACCCGTGAGTTAAGCGTCTCGTCTACGTTTTTGCCGAATTCCTAGTATAGGTCTCGTTTTTACTTTTTTTCCATTCCACTTTTTTCCCCACTACTAGGGCTGCCTGAAACCAGCTCGAAACTCGTACTTTGTCGCATCCTAGCTATACAATGACATTTTGAAGTTGAAAAATACTATAAAAGTGTTTTCGTTGCGAGTAAACTGTCAGATTATTATTTACTTCAGGATAATGTTTTTATAAACATTTAATAGAGAAAGAATGGATCTACAGATGTGCCTTTTTAAAATTTTAAAAATTGATTTGTATCATGAGATATAACTGTAAAGTTTGAATAAAATAGGATTTTTTTTTTGAATTTTCCGGAAGTTTTATAATCATGTACAATTTTTAATCAAAATTTTAAAAAGTCACATAATATGTAGATCCATTATTTCTCTATTAAATCCTTGTTGAAATAAAATTTTACCATTCTTGTACTGGCCACAAAACACTCGCTACGTTAGTACATTTTATGCTGAATTTGAGACAGGCATTTTAACGTCTGCGTAACTGCGCCATGGTAAAGCACGTTAATCTATTATAATTATCGATGACTTACAGTACGTGAGACTGCCACATGCAAATTAAGTAAAAGGCATATATTTATCTCACTTGGATGCCACACATAGACTATACTCTTGTAAGTACTTGTATGATTTTTTTATGAAATATTTTTGAAGAGATAAAACTTGAGTACAACAGTCTAAAAACTGCTCGATTGGGAAGATAGATAATGGAAATGTTGTTGTTAAAACGAGTATAGTGGTAGTTTAATTAAATGCTGCTATGCATTAATTTTAATTTGCTGTAAATATAATAAGTAATGTTGTTTGTGGTCCTTTGGAAAGCGTACCCGCATGAATACGTCCCTGACAACCTCGACATTCCCGTCAATACGAAAGAAATTCAATAAGCAATAAGTCGACCCGTCGTTCAGCTCAAACAATCGTATCCTTGCCTTCATTTCATGCAAGTTAACTATGAGATATCACAGATACGAAACGATGGATAGGAACATTGAAAATCAATACTTGACGCGGTTGTCACTGCCTCGCGCTTCTACCATCGTCAATTATAACAGTCGCTGACTGTCGTTATCGTTGCTTTGTGACAGCCACAGTGCCAGGGGAGTTGAGTTATCGACGAATAAAACAAATATAATACTTAATATGCATTAGCGATTATCAAGTGAAGTTTAAATTTATAACTTTGTTATTGGTCGTTTATTGATTCAAAGAATGTAATGAATGAAAAATGATTCTTATATACATATTCCAATGAGATTTCAAAATGTCTTCAGTAAAAATTAATTCCTCTTTAGGTAATTTCTTTCTTGTTTTTAATATTAGCTTCTGCTAAATAAAGATTTATTATTATTAATTTGAGAATCGAGATCAGCTTCCTCATGGTAGTAGCAAATATTTCTGAAATGCTACGGTATTTGTCAAAGTTAAAGTGACTTTTGTAGACTAGAATCTTGTACAAAAATTAATCAAGGAGCAATACACGACGGAAATCGCGTTAAAATTATGACAGCTTATTATGAAAATGGAGAAGCGCATACCGCGTGGTCTACGAGAATATTTTGGTATACAAAATCGACCTTCTGCTGAGCGAACAATTTGTGGGACTAATTGGAAGATATGGACATCGAAGATCTCTGCTTTCTATAAGAAGGTGCCACTACTCACACCGAGTCACACACTAGCAGAAAGCAGAAACAATCACGCTAAAAATTTGAAGATCATCTGAATAAAGGCTGGTTTATAATAGATGTAGGTAACTGGTGACTTCTGTTAACATGAGCTATACGTATTTCCTTGCGTAATTCTATGACACTGGATTTGACGTTTACCTATGTAACAGTAAAGTTCGTCAACTTTTAATGTTCTGCTGTAACAATCGATATCCAAAAGTTAGATCTGTATACTGTATCTAACTTTTGAAGTCTCCATTTATTACCAAACATATTATTTTATTCAAATACAATTTTACTGAAGTCGAAGTTAGTCATACTCAGTATAAAGCCACTATAATATTTCATATAGGTAATATACTTCACTCTTTCCCTACAAATAGCAAGCAAGTCCTGTTTGTTCTTTGTTGATCTTTGATTACATTTTGATGAGTATTTTATATTTCGTTACAATATTTATTGTTACAAACATTGCAGATCCAACTATATGTAACTATGTTACAAACGGATCCATTTCTTACAGATATAAGAAAGGTTATATAGTCAAGTTAGCAGATTACTGAAATGATTATGAACGACACATTTATCATTCACATCACACATCTTACACAGAATACAGAAGAAGTAACCGAATACATCCATTATAAACCAGCCCTAACTCATCTTTCTCTGGGCTTATTTGAAGAGTAGAGTCCATACGCAAGCAAAACGAATACGATTGCTGAACTGAAACAGGAAATACGACGCAAAATAGAAGACATATTGTGCCGCGAAATAATCGAAAATGATATGATAATCGCATAACGTCATGCCACAGGAACCGCGGTGGTCATTTAAACGAAAAAATCTTTCCTAAGAAATCGTATTGAATAGTAGTTAAACATCAAATAAAAATGTACATGACTTTTATTTTTGCGGTTTTCGTTTCATATTTCATCAGGAAGCCTAAATTGAATCGCCCGATGCTATATAACCTAATTAAAACTGTTTCAAATGTAAATTGGAATACCTACTAAATTTTTATTGGTAACGATTATCATAGCTTAGTGCATTAGTGAATAGATATTCACTTAAAATGTATAATACGGCACAAATTTATTTATATTCTTTGTTTGTATGTAATCTAGTTTTAGAAACTGCCTTATCTTTGAAAATATTGCAAGTAATAAAAGTAAACCGTTTTTACGTATTTATGTGAACGCCGTATACCTAGACCTACCTAGTTCTTATCCTAGAATAAAAATAATAAATTGACCTATACCTGAAAGCAGTAGGCCAGTTGGTACCTACTTTATAAGTAAAAGAAAAATTCATAAGAATTACAGCTTTCAAAAATTAATTTGCTACAAAGCCGACATTATATGGTGCCAAATTCATTTTCTTCAGGCCCAGTTTAAATCCTCCATCGAATAAAACGAGGTTGTCGTAAAAAAATAAATGCATGAAAAATTGGAAGAATTCAAATTCTTCTAAATTATGGTTTTATATAGGTACTTCCCTACTTTATCAGCTCTCTGTCAACCTATCCACTTGGGTGCCCAGCCCATGCTCATATACTGTATACAGTGTATGACACCTTTTATAGGAATAGTAAAATTGTCGTAAAAATATACTTTTAACACCCATATCATTCATGGATTATCTGAAAATTGGACGTTCTAAAATGGAGATCCCAATCTGAATGATGGCCTCCGATATCCACTTTCCTACTACATTATCTCCATTCTCATAGTCGTCCGTGAGTTGGGCGCACGTCCAGTGTTGTCAAGTCTCTTACCGGTACCGGTGTACGAGTGTACCGATGCCGGTGTTGGTTTGAGTCAGGTTAGACAGAAGGAAGCAGGACACAGCACGATGCTATTGACGGGGGGCGGGGGGCAACTCACGTGTGTGACTGCGCGCGCACGCACCCACGAGGAGACGGTGTCCTGACCTAGAGCACGAATGAAAATCAAAATAGAAAAGGAAGGGCAAGAACTGAACTCAAGTGAATAACAGTGGTGGCACAGGAGCAGCACAATCGCGAAGTCCGATCCCAACAATCGGCCTGATGGAGTTCGGGCCTCAGTTTTGTTACTTGAAATAGTAAATAATAAAATTCAGGAGCTGAATAACTTGACATCGTGGGCAAGCGTTAATCAGATTCAGGCTACTCAATTGAAGTCTGGTGCAGCTTATTTTCGAAGTAAATGGTCAAAAGATCAAATGTTATGATTGTAACATTTACTAACGTCACGTCACGTAAGAAAATTCAGTACATAGAAACATGAATTCGTATACGTCGCATATTATTTACTGATTAGGTTGGTAGGTGTGTTATTCCCAATATTGACAGTTTAATGAAAAAACTGACCGTCTGATTACAAAATGCTTTTGGAGAAATTCCACTTGACCAGTTCACCAGTTTGGAAATCGTGTTTGGGTACCACATGAAAATAGAGATGCGTGTGGAGTGGTTCGGAATTCACTGAAAACTATAAAAAGGACACAATTGGTATACTTACATCAGTTGAACACTCAAAACCAAACTACCCTGTATTCGATGCCGATAGAATCGAAGCAGATAGAATTCGGGCTCCATTGTCAGTCAACAATACCTGGATAATTATTTCTCTGATAGATTATGCCACCCTAAGCTACGATTTGAATTTGTCAGGATGTAGTAGGTCTCAGTTTAATTGTGATACCAAAAGCTGGTTGAAGACTTATTGCTTCGGAGATACATAAGTTCTGTTTTTCTGTGAAATTAACCGAAATTAGCACTTTTTTGGTTATAAAGCTTTTACTATAAAAAAGCTTAATTAATAGATTAGAAGCTTTTTAACCTGCAAAACGAGTGGTTGAATTGTGCTTAATGTCTAGAGAGGATATTGCCCAACCCAAAGAAATATTGTTCTACTTAGATCCAATGCTGTAGTTAACTCATACTATTTATAAATAACCAGAGAACACTGAATCAAAATAGAAAAATCATATACTAATGGAATTGCAATAAATTATACCATAAATCATTTATGAAATATTAAAATAGGTTTATGGGTGATAACTTTGTTTTATATTTCTAAAAACAGTTCTCGTCCATTAAATTTTCAGATAACCAATCCATTGTTTCGATAAACTACGTATCGTTTAATCGTTTCACCTTCAACAAAACAAAAAACACTGGAACGAGATTGATGATAATACGTTACTTCCGGTCAGAAAGGCGTTGTCATCATGCCGGAAATGCTGTGTAGAAAAACATTAAATGAAAGTACATTGTAGGTTGTAACAATTAGGAACAACAGAAATACAGCTCAGGTTTAGTCTTCACTAGAGGTAAATTCAATTAAGCAGACGTACGAATTCTCGTCTTAGAAAGAGAGGCATAGATGATAAACAAGAGGAAACTACGCAACTGTCTGTTCTACAGAACATCAGCTTCAATATCTGTTATTCTCATGTTGACCGTTGACGTTCGTAGTGTTTTGCTTCGTATAACGCTGAGAATTTTGTAAATGATTGTGTTTGAGTTATATTTTAGTTTTGTTTGAAAATTAAGAGAAGTGCAGCGTAGCCTATACTCGCTAGCTCCACTTTTGTAAAACGGACAGTACAAGACAAGCTCCGCCTTCTCGCGCAGCTCAGGTTCCTAGATATCTGAATTTTACTTAACAATCAGTAGTATCCGTGAGTTGATGGATGGTTAATCGTACAACGTGCACAGTGGCACAGTCTATTCACATTTCACATCATTGACTCACGGTATATGAAGCTGCTACACCCAAGTTGAATAAAAATGTTAAATGTACTTACATTATCAATCAGAGAAACAATACAACTAATCCAATGATGGTACCTACCAGAATTAGAATCTTCTTCCAATTCCACTTGAATCATGCATGTCCACCATTTTGTACTTGAGCTAAAATTCTATTTATAACTAAAATATTGTTGACAAAATATCAACTTTAGGCTCAATAATAAACAGTGTAGTTTCCTTTTCCTGTTTCCTTATAAACAAAATTGTGGGAGCGATTCACTTCTGAGCGCTTGACTTGCCGACTAAGCTCACTCACTGCTTGTAGGTAGGTATGTCAGTTTGTAGTTCGTCGGTGCAGTTCAAAGTAACTCAACTCAGAACTTGAACGTCAGAACTCAGCAGCTTGGTTCATGTTCACTGTTCAGTCGGTTCAGTTGAGAACGAGAAGTACTCAATGCGCGAGTGCGAGCACAGCTACGCAGGTCGCTGAACTTGAATGTTGTGTGTTGTGTTCGAGAGTGTTGAGTTGAACAACGTTCAGCGGCTAGCGATGCAAACGTTGTAAAACAGGCAGAGAAGAGGTTCCCAAACGCCTGACCAAAATAGACAACGAAAATGTGTACTAGATATTGAAGAGAGCGTATAAAACTTTTAAATTAGACATTATTGTCCAGATGCGAATTTAACTGTGTTTTTGCGTACAGAATTTCTTATTATTATTTGAAAGGGATATAAGGACAGTAGACGTATATATGAATCAAAAACAAAGGAATCTCAACTACCTGTAGTTGTATCTAGCTAGATAGTTGCACATGAATAAAGAACAAGTCTGGTCTGGTTGAAAGTATATTTGACGATTTCTTTGTAAAATAAAATACGTTTCACTATGAGTCGCTTCGCTTATCAAGAACTAAGAATCTCAGTGAATGCAATTTACAATTTTGTAGTACTTATTATAATGTTAGTGGGTTAGTTATAGGTAGTTTGAAGTGAAGAGTCGGTTCAGCTGCGCATATAAACGGAGTTAATTTTTGTGTACTACATAATATTACACAATTTGAGCTAGTACCGCTTGCTACATTGCATTTCACACCACACCATAACAATATAAGTACTGTATAACAAGTAACGACAAACAACACTGAACACAGTACAAATATTAAAACAAATTATTCACTAAGGGATGCATCATCAGTATAAGAAAATTCCTGACTGATGTTTCTGAGATAGAGAGTAGAGAAGTTTTCTCTTTCTTTCATCTATACATTTTTCTCTAATATACCAAAATTAGTAGTTCGCGCAACCGACTCGACTCTTCATTTCAACAGTACTATAGTACCTACAGAATAGACAGACCTGCTCGACTGTTAAGTGAATCCAAAGCCAAGTTAATTTTCTACTGTCTTCTTTCACAAGTAAATGCTAACCAGTATTTTTTGTTGTTTATTAAATGTGATAACTGATGATGATGAATAAGAAGATAAATATGACTGCGGTCAAAAGTCGAATGACTCGAATTGTAGTAGTCCGGTTTTATATGGGAACATTATTATCAATAAGCAGAAATAAAACGCAAAGTGAGGTTTATTATAGAAATTTAATTAAACTGATAGAATAAGTTTATTTTTCTTAAAATTAATATTATTAAAGGTTTGCTTAATTGCACTGACCCCATTATTTTTTTAATAAGCTCATACTTATATAATTAAAAATAATGATTTTTTAAAGTGATTTTCTAATTATTATTTTTTAATGTTAACATAAACATATTGATAATTTCGTAAACTACCTACTCCACTTTAATCTTTATTCTATCCAATCCAATAGTATCAAGTCAAATTTGAAATAACTTAGAATGTAATCTAATTTGATTTTTATGCGTCATCGGAATTCTCCTTAATCTTAACTAAGCGGTTACTCTTTTGTTAAAGACCTGGCTTGTTTACAATCATAATAGTATCGTCTCGTTTCTTCTTATTTTGAACGCTCCCAACCTTTTTTAAAAGCATTTTAAATACCTAATGTTCCATTCTACAGACTACACTCAACACGGTGGAAAATTACCTGACAAAGTTTTGAGTTTTAAAACTAACCATACAACATTCAACCTTGAGTCCAGTGTAATAAACCGTCAACTATTTATTACTACTACATGTTTGTTCACAACTGGAGGCAAATTTACATTTACAGTAAGAAACTTGATACATACAAATTAGTTTATTTTTATTATGAGAAGCTAAAAGAATAAAAGTTAGAGACAAAAGATTAATGTAGGTTTCTTAATTCTTAGCTACTGACTTTATGTTTGCAAAAAATGTTAATAGTACAGAAAATTCTATTTGGCTAAAAACCATACCTACAAAGTAGATTTAGCAGTAAAAAGCCAGTACAGTAATTTTTAAATATTCAGTAGTTTACTTTATTAAGCTGATATCAAATTTGGAATCTATAGTGAATGTTTGAATAAAATGATTGAACTAATTAATTTACTACAAATTATCTACATGTACGAATGGAATAAACAGTAGGTCCTGTGCAAATTTGTTGTAACAAAGAGACAGTGTTTGGGTGAGAAATTATTTCTCCTTTTATTATGATGAACAGAACAACAGAACGTAATACGTCGATGTGCAAAGAAAGTTAAATTCAATCTTATGCCTGTTTTACACGATCCAATTTATTCACCAATAAATTGAACAAGTTGACCTTCAATTTCTTCATCAATAAATTGCCAAGTAGAAAAATATTTTTGTTCGTTTTACACACATCAAGATTTTCACAATATATTCTGAAAATTTTCATAGTACCAACTTACCGATATGAGCTGACACTTTCTGTTACTGTCAACAGTGCTAACAACGTTTTTGTTACATTACTTATTAACTAAACGCTATCTAAAGAAAATGAAACTGGATAAAATGTCATTGGAAACGTCATCTATAATAAAATTAAAATCATATACTCAAAGGTTGGCAACGACAATATTAAGAAAAAATCCCTAGAATTCCCTAAAATATTGTGGAAAAATAGAACACGTTCTATTCCGTCAATAAATTCATCAATTTATTGGTGAAGAAAAAATTGACGAAATTATTTGTTTTACACACAACAATAAATTGAAAATAAAACTTGGTCAATTTATTGATGAATAAATTGGATCGTGTAAAACAGGCATTACGTAGACGGGGTATCTATTCTGTAACATAAAGCCAAAAGCTAGCCTTATCGATTAAGTCACGGTAACTGTGGCTGTGTCTGTCGAAATAAGTTACGGATAAATACACAAAATGAGATAAATTATACATAAAACTCAAGTACTTAAACAAATAATATACTCGCCCGTAGAAACTAAAATTATGAACTTAATTAAAAGTACTAAAAATCAAACAATAAAATCGAGTCAAAATAAACATATAAAAAGAATAAAAACACTGATAAAACTAAAGTAAAACTATGAAAATAATATAACTATACGAATGTAGGTATGTATGGCGATTCAGCGGACCAGGGTACCTATTCTAATTCATAGCGACAGTCGCTAGCGAAGTTCAGTTGATAACTTCGTGACGTCATTCCGTTTGTAACTATATCAAGGGTTAGGGATATTTGGCCTCCAGTTGATAACGACTGATAGAGATTTTACATTTACTGTGAAATTTGGCAAGAAAAACTGCTAAACCACCATTTTACCTATCACTTATCATAAACGTATTATTTGTTTTAAAATAAGCCATTTTTTGATTTTCAAAGTAAATTATTTTTTCAAGAAAAATGTCAATTTCTTATTTCTACAATTTGTAAGTTGAATTATTTAATAAACTAATCAAAAATATTAAATACATATAATGAACCCATAATTTATTGGTATTTTATCTATTCTATTAAATGAGGAAGGAATTGTATGTTTTTACGGTCATGCTATCTCGAAAACAGCTCTAACGATTTTCTCGAGAGTTGGTATATAAGAGATTTTCTACCTCAGGAATCTAACGGACTAACTAAAATTTTCCAGAAAACTCGTTTTCAGCGAGTTTTCCGATTTTCTCGAGAGTTGGTATATAAGAGGTTTTCAAACTCAGGAATCTAACGGAGTAACTCAAATTTTCCAGAAAATTCGTTTTCAACCTCAGGAATCTAATGGATTAACTCAAATTTTCCAAAAAACTCGTTTTCAGCGAGTTTTTTGCTGTTCAAAAATACACTAGGCTCGAATTTTTTACTGTATACACTTCTGAGCGTATCTAATTGCCGGGCTGTGACTCTACCTATGGCCATACTTATTAAATAAAAATTTTTATTCCCATATAAATTCTAACCTGATGTGAGGTGGTCAAGAATGGTACCTATGGCCATCCTAATAAATTAAATTTTTGATTCCCACATAAATTCTTACCTGATGTGAGGTGATCAAGAACGGTACCTATACCTAAATAAAATTTTTGATTTCCACATAAATTCTAACGTGATGTGAGGTGGTCAAAAACTCTACCTATGACCATACCTATTAAATAAAATTTTTGATTCCCACATAAATTCTTACCCGATGTGAGGTGGTCAAGAATGGTACCTATGGCCATACCTATTAAATAAAATTTTAGATTCCCATAATAAATTCTTACCTGATGTGAGGTGGTCAAGAATGGTACCTATGGCCATATCTATAAAATAAAATTTTAGATTTCCATATAAATTCTTATCTGATGTGAGGTGGTCAAGAGTGGTACCTATGGCCATACCTATTAAATAAAATTTTTGATTCCCATATAAATTCTTACCTGATGTGAGGTGGTCAAGAATGTTACCTATGGCCATACCTGTTAAACAACATTTTTGATACCCCCATAAATTCTTACCTGATGTAAGGTGGTCAAGAATGGTACCTATAGCCATACCTAATGCAGAATAATACCGTACCAGATGTTTACCAAGATGAAGATTTTTTCCTTGAAAATTTGGAAGCCTTTACATTAGAAAACCTTCAAATTAGCTTTTAATACTTAAAATCATTTACTTCTGTTTGTTATGTTTTACTGCTGGTTTTTCAAAAATTTTATTAATCATTTGGTATTTTAAAATTTATTATTTTGTATAATTTATTAAATAATATTTATTGTGTAAAAAATGTTTAAATTTTATTTCAACTGAGTAACCATGCCAACATCCTTTTAAATAGGTAGTCAATTAATCAAAAAATGAATTCACAAAAAAACAAAACACGAAAATGATGTTAAAAGACAATTTTATAATTTATTTTCATCGGGAATAGATAAAAGTTAAGATGACCGGAAAAATACATACATGCAATTTTTAGTCATTTTATAGCATAAGATAAAATAAGATATAAAACAAAGCGAGAGTTTGGCTAATGAGACCAGATCGTAGATCGGCATCCCGATATTATTTATAAAATAAATATTTTAACCTCCTAACGAACAAAAATCAACGCAACGCGCAAGTCTATCGTAGCGAGGGTTGATAAGTCGTAGCGACAGTCGCTTGGCTACTACGTCACACATGGTGGGGGGTTATCAAGACAACCCAACTTATCAACGTTGATAAGTGAAATAGAATAGGACCCCAGCACTCAATAAAGCGTAAAGCTAGCTCCTAGTTCGTAATGCCTGTGGCACACCGGCCGAGGAGCATCGAGGACCATCGAGTAACTCCTCGATGAAACGATAGAACGCACCCCGTCCTCGACGAAAAATAGGGGCGCCGCTATTTTCATCGAGTTGTTCCTCGATGAAACGAATGTATCTCATTTCAGACGTATCTTTGGATTTGATTTCGCGCAAAACTTTGATGTATTTGTCACCGATTAAATAGAAATCCATCGCGGACGGGTGCGTTCTTTCGTTTCATCGAGGAGTTACTCGATGGTCCTCGATGCTCCTCGACCGGTGTGCCACAGGCATTAGTTACAGAATCCAGAATAGACCATATCAATTATTATAGCGCCTCTGCCGGCTGACTTGCGATGTAAGAAAGTGATGCCAGGGATGCCAACATTTTTATATAAATAAGTTGGCAATGATCAGCCGGTTCAGAGCTGAAAATGTTTTAATTTACTCGAGCTGTCCGGATCCCGATAAAAAATTCAAATTTTTATAGTTATTTGCACATAATGAACTAATGATCATTTATATTAAACACGGGTATAATCCGATACTTCGTTAATAAATATAACATATATTAAAAAACGGCCATGTGATTCTGTCTGCATGAATTATTATTTTACTTTAAAAATTCACTTTTTCCCATAAGGAAACATTAGTTCCATTTCGGTATGGTCTAGACCTCCAGTTACTGATAGTTCAAAGTTCAGAAAGATTTTGGATTTGGCTTCCAGTCACAACTCCCAACTCACTAAGAACTTCAAGAAGATGTTAGCACAGTGTAAAACGACCTAGGAAATTAACCGGTCTTGAATCTTTATAAAAATTTATGGAACTGATCCTAAGCATGAATTTGCAAGAAAAACTCAACTAATACTAATATGGTCGTTCTCGTTAGTGCCATCAGATACTTGCATCTATATAGATCCATTAATGTCATCAAAGTCTTGTATCTGGATCTGAACTCAGAAGTGGTGCAGAAATTTTATTGACTCAAAGCTTGATATTAAACGAAGTTATAAAAGCGTAGGGACAAAAATCTTATAGAATGCTAAAGTAGGTAATACATAAAAATATTCTTATGATATTTCTGTACTATTTTCCATTTGTTCCAATTAATTCGCACTGTAGCTACCTACAACTACAACACAGTTCTTCTACGAAAGAGAAAGCAAACTCCAGAAAGAGAGAACAGTTCATGTGTTGGTTAAGAATTTAGCGACCGGTAATGCTGTTGCTGTTACACTGAACAGAAGTAAAACCAGATGGAATGTTGTGTTGCGTTAGCAGCTGCTCTGTTTTAACTACGCACATGGTTACCGTAACCAGCATAATAATAACATTACTGGTAGGTATACTGGTTACTCTGCTCTGCCCACAAAGTAAAACTTGATGGGTAAAAGCTAAGACGGCTCTGGCATGGAGACCTGGGCCAATTTTTTTTATAAATTTTGTTTTAAAATATTAGATTTTACTGTTTTCATTATCTTATGCCCTGTTTACACGAGAAAAGTTTTCACTAAAAAGTTTCTTGAATGTAAAACAAGTGCTAGCAGCTGTCATAAATAAAAACTGTCAATGCCGTTGATACGGGGCATTTAATAATTTTTATCAAATAAGTATATTTAAGATCACTAGCTTTAATATATTTTAAAGAAATAATTAGTTTCCTCCACGGTTTCCACGTATGACCGCTATTGACAGATTATTATATGACAGCTTTTAGCACTTATTTTACTTTCAAGAAATTTTTTAGTAAAAAGTTTCCTCGTGTGAACAGGGCATTCATAAAGTAATATTTACATATAATTATAATAAAACTACGAATTCATAATTTTTAATCATAATAATGTATCAAGGGGAGTATGAACATCAAGTGATGCCTAAACATGGCACTTAACTTGTGTCAATATTATTGTACTTACTTAGTAATATTAATATCCTTGAGCCTTTTATATATTTTGTACTTACATCGTATTCAAAGTCCATGCAAACCATACCAAAATATACTCGTAAGACATACAATATATATAATATAATATAATATATCAAATTATCTGAACAATTTTTTTCTTTTTTATTTGTTTTTATTCTACATTTTAATTATCTTCTTATTTTGATTTGATTCTTCGAAGTCAAATAAAATTGTAAAATTTAGAAGCTCACTTTGCATTCTTTGTTTGCTTGCTAATTGTAAATTCAACGTGACTGTAAAATGTTAAAAGACATAAATAGGTTTGTGGCCTTTAAAATAATCACATTATATGCCACTAGTATACCTATAACAGTAACAGTACAATGAGAAATATAAATAACTAATAGCTTTATAGTTAATCAATAAATTTAAATTATTATAATTTACAATAATAATAGATTTACCCACATTTATCTTTTCCATATTCATTTCATTTTATATGCAGAGATGATGGAAATAAGTTTGTAGAAAACTTTATAATGCTATGAACAGAATATTTGAAAAGTTGACGTACCAATATTAGCATTTTACACATACCTACCATGAGCGAAGCGTAAAAATACATGTTAAATATTTGAATGTACAGCATACTTTATCTATGTAGTTAAAATTCTTGGAAACGTTAACGAATATCGTCACTAAGATGTTAATAATTTTGGCAATGTTCACAATTTTAATTATTATGTTTTGACAACAGGAAAATTATGACGCATTCAAATTCTAAATCCTATTACCAGGAAATCCTTTTAATTAAAATTCATCACACAACTACATTACAATCAACAAAACGAATTTTGAACTGTGCAAATCAAATCAAATTGTAATCCCGTTGTGTCTCTTTCGATATCCGGAACTGGAAATGTACAGAGCTGCAAATGAAATACAAACGGCGCCTGTTTTATGGAGATTGAAGAAGTGTCGACATACGTTATATGCCCACCAAATATTAATATTAGTAAAGCCAAAGTTACAACTGAGAATCCGTATTTTTGAGCAAGAATTTCTCGAGAAATTCAAATCAATATAATCCTAGAAAAAATTGTTGTCGCTCGCACATGAATATATTTATAGTCGATGACACTTTCCACTCGAAACACAATATTTTTTCTACGTCTGCTTCAAAAATTACTGAAAACTATATATCAATATATGTTATAGAATAGATTGTTCCCAAATCTATCCGTGCAGAAATACTTATATTCCACACGGACAGTGACAAACGCCAAACATGAACTGACAGGTTTAAAATTAAAAATTCTCTTAATTCCACTAGGTAGGTAACATGAGTTACTCACAATCAGTTAGTAATATGTGCGTTTCCAACCTTTTCGATAGTTGGGAAGCGAGTCATTGTTTACCTCACTTCCCAGCTAGCTGGAAATATTTTTTTGTACTATATTGAAATGTGTTGTTTCGCGTCACCTACGCGGTAAAAAAGGAATTGCTGTGGTAACAAAAATATAAGTAGGTATACGATTTTTAATGAATTATTTCACATTATATGATTGCTTTGGCCTCACCTCACACCAAAATCATGCACGTCTATGATCGACGGATTTCCTACCTTCCATCAGGGTTGTGATTTTGTCCAGCCCGAAAAAATAAATCCACCTGAAAAAACTCGAAAAAGCTCATGTTTTTCTAAAAAGTGTAGTAATGCAAACATTTACAAAAATCAACAAATTCAACAAAAACAAATTAATGTTTTCGTTTAAATTTACCGCTTTTTAAATTCAGAACTAAACTGGTTGATTAAAATGAGCTCGAAAATGAGCTGTTTTGTGCTCCTGTCAAATTTATAACTTACAAAATGTTTTAATCTCTGTTCTTTCTACTAAAATATACTTTTTGGGAAAAAACCCAAAAATCGGGTGGGTTTTTTTCGAAAAACTTAAGTGCGCTGGGCAAATTTCGAAAAAACCCGGTTTTTGACAACCCTATTACCCGTACCCGTCTAAGTTTAAATGAAAATAAATTAACAGGTGGTACGACAATTAATTAGTTTCGTGTATAATCCAATAATTAAACGTTCGTACAACGTCATCCCTACAACAAAACACCCACTCTCAGTCACCTACAGCTAAGAGCTAACACCGAGGCTAACACACAAGATAATATTTTATCTTATCTATTGTCTTGGGTCCAATCCTTCTCTTTTTCTGCCTATCTCGCTCTATCCTCTAGCATAGAGCTGCATTTGGAAATCCCGGATCAGATGAGCTGTGCTGGCTGTTGCTGTATATCCGTGGTTTATGTTTGTTGCTCTGCTATGCGCTATGCTAAAGCCGCAGATGAAATGGGGGCGTGGTTATTGATTTTTCACGGCTCAGACAGGGACAGCCTGACAAAGTCGACCTGAAAAAGGCGCGGGAAACAACACTAGGATAGGAAAATGAATATGGTGATGCGAACTGATAGATTGAGGAAAATGGAAAATTGATGGATGTAATTTGAACTAAAACATATACAAGATAATCAAACATTAAATATTCATATACCGTGTGTCTACTTGAAATCTGTTTTTTAAATTTTGCTGTAGTTACTATTTGAGATGAAAGTTGTAAATGCAAAACTTGTTATAAATTAATACTATACACAATTTAAGACCACAGTCAATCCTATTTCCATTTTATATCTCGAGAAAAACGCAAAAGAAAAGTGTCTTTTATAGCATTATTTCAGACTGCCATGGATTTTGAACAAGTTTTGTATTTAAAACTTTCCTCTAAAATTAACAGATTTCAAGAGACATGCTTTTCGAATTATGATGAAGTTTCTTGACTGTTGTATTAATTATGATAAAGTGGAAAAATTTTAAGATGCAAAAGCAGTCAAATACCTATTTTATTTCTTATTGATTCTCAAGTAATTTCGACACCACATGCGTCTGCTTCAGGAAATGAGATTAAATTAAATATTTTTTCATATACCATTTACAAAATTATTGGTATAATTTTCTCATGGAAATCGTCTATGAAGAAAATAAAATATTTTTGAGACCGCAATACCGTTCGCATCCATCAACAAAATTTAAGTTACCTACCTATTTTAATTACTAAACCAATAAATGGCAAGAATGTACTTACATACTTTATACTGTTTTGTTTATTAACTATACACTATACTTACATAATTGACTAGTGACGCGATACACCGATCGTGCTATATAGCAGGTAATAAAATAAAAAATAAATCTAGAAATGAAAATAGGAAATTATATTTATTCTAGATATTATTACTGTTGCTGTTGATAAAGAAGTACTTAATAAAAATGAGTTTACATCGTACAAGTACAGAAATTTATTTATTTTACAGTTTAATACGAGAAATGATAAAATAATTATTTATGAACGTACAATTTTAATTTTCAGCAGAACTTAATGATGTTATTTTGTTTTCAGGTGAACTCACGGAACGAATGGGAGAATTTATTTGAACAATTTGATTTCCCTGCAAAATGTGTCAACAGTGGTGTTGCGTTGAAGCAAATTTATATCAGGTAGGTGCCACATATCATATTTTTATTTGTACTACTACTATTACATTACTCCCAGTCGCCAGTCCCATGAATCGATATGGCATTGAATGCCTAGCTATCCGGAACAACATGATAAATATGAAGAACTGCTAGCGTTGCAGAAAGTAATAGATATACCTAGTGAATAGTGATATTATAGATATACATAAAATAGTTCACTTATACGATTATACCTCTACAGGTACCCCCATTAAGATGCAAATTAACAAATTGGGGGGAATTAGTAACAAAATTTTGTCAAATAATTTGAGCCTAAAAACGGTAACTCAAATTATCTCAAATGCATTTTTTAAATGAAGCTATGGGTACGAGTTATAAATTAATTATTGGCGATTACTGGTTTGTAGCTTAGAAAGCAGGAAATAATCTAAGTATGGTATATTACGGCTCCTTTAGTTTAAGTAAACTATTGTCAAATGATGTAATACCTATACCTACTATTACAAGTCGTACAAGAGATTATTATGCAAATTGTCAGATTTGAACGTATTGCAACTTTGCTCGTATTCGTGTACGTGAGTATGAGTACTATTACTATACCTACCATAGATAATCTTTAATTCAGTTATCGTTCAATATCAGGGTACCAATAATTCTAATGCATAGCGGAGTCGCTATCTTCATGACGTAATGACATTTGTAACTATATCAAGGAATGATCAAGGGTTATGGATATTTAGTCACCAGTTGATAACCAATGATAGAGATTTTGTGTTGGTTATTTGGGAAATTGGTAAAGAAAACTGCCAAGCCTCTATTTTATTTTATTTCGTACCTATGGATACGAAAGCACATTTTTAATCTTCTTCTCCAAAAAGTCAAAATATTTTAACCTCAGAGAACTTTAAAAATGTGAACTTGATGAGCATGACGCAAGGCGAGCGTAGCGGGGGTTGCTAAGCCGTAGCGAGAGCGAGGGTCGCTTCTATGTCATACATGATGGGGGATATCAAGTCAAACCACGTTATCAACGTTGGTACATGAATTAGACATTCTCTAGTCAAGCTGTAATCACTATTTCCTGGTTATCTTATTAGTCCCCGCGAAAGTGTCGCGCACTCCTTACCTTATCCTCTGCTCTACTAACTGCTACATTCTCATGCTCTCCACCCTGTATATATCCCCACCCCTGGTGTGAGTGAATGGCGAGGCGCCACGCGCCACGTGGTTTCCCCCCGCCCCCACCACTACGTACTACGATAGCGCCACGGCCCCCCTCACCGCCATCGCCAATTGTGACGATCTCCGCGGACATTCATTCATAGACTTGGAGCCGGCCCCGTGCGTACCGTTTGAGAATCACTGGCTCTACATAGTCAGAATACTGACGGAGAGTCATAGTCAGGGGCGTGCGCGCGGAAAAAGTGTTCAGTGAAATATACCCAATGCTAGATAAACTAGAGTCATTTTTTATCAATGTTTTGAACATCAAGCTTACTGTTGTTACGTACTTATTCTGTGTCATTCAAATCATTGACAGTTTGATGAAAAAACTGACTGTCTGCCACCGGCTTTATATAACCTCGAAGCAATCTCTATATGTATCTATTATTTTATTGATAATTCCTTACAAGGTAATTGAAATGTTTTTTCGCTCTTATGTACATACAATGCATTATTGACGATTAAAATTAACTCGTGTTGAAATCTGTTAAAACTTTGCAATAATAAGTAATTTACAAATTTCACAGCATTATTTCGTGTGCAGATATTGTATTTTTTTTTATCTGGAGTGACCATTCGTACTGATTTCAGTACAGTATACTAATTTTCAGACCCTTGTACTGATAAACAATTTACAGATAATTTGTACTGATTTTTACATACTGTACTGAATGTACTGATTTCCGTATTTTTATAAATTTATAATGTTGATTTTTAATATTTTTATAAAATCTGTTATCTATCAACCAATAAATAAAATTTTCACCCGGGGCACAATTTTTCTTATAATTATTTCACATTCATAGATAATTACAAGTACTTACGGTTATATTTTTTCATTATTTCCCTTTACATAGCCAATGATCAGGGTTGTTGTGATTTTGCCCAGCCCGAAAAAACCCATGAAAAAACCCATTTTATTTGACAATTGTATACAGAGTGTCCTATGAAACTGTTTATGCATGGGAATCTCGAGAACCATAAGAGATACGAAGTTGGTTAAATTAGACAAAACTTGTCCCTTTAGGGGACCAATTTAGAAATGTTTTCGTTTTCCCATAAAAATGCATAGGTGACTAGATATACGCAAAAATGTAAATTTTGCCAATTTCGTTTTTCACCTATAAATTTTTTGTTTGAATTAGTACAAGTTTCTAATTTGGACGTTCTATAGGCAGTTTTTAACGAGGAATTCACAGCAGTCCTCAATTTTTTTTATCTCCTACAGATTTTGAAAAATTCAAACCAAATTCAAATTTTCATATGGAGCTCATAGTGGGCTATGATATGACCCGTCTTAATAGATATGTTTTCTCTCTTTTCAATGATATAAAACACAAGTGCATTGAAATTAAAATGAAGGCAGAAATTATACAATAATATATTTTAACTGCTTTTTTGAAAAAACCGAGTAGTGGGCTTGGTTTTTTGAAAAAAATCCACTGGGCTGGGCAAATCATGAAAAAACCCGGGTTTTTCATAACCCTAAAATATTAAAACATAGGTTTTGTACCATAGACGTAGCCAGGTGGGTTTTCTAGATTAAATTCTCCTAAGCCTCAGATGTTTTCTAAATGCTGAAATAAAACATTAATTTTATTAATTTTTACCTCTCGCCTCATATTCTATAAGAGAGGTATTGTAATGGGTCAAAATTTTCGAGTATGAGTTTTTGGTGGATAAGCACGTTTCAGGGTCTCTACAATACGAATTTACTATTTTCACGATGATGTCTGTGTGTGTGTGTATGTGTGTTTGTATGTATGTATGGACTGACGATTTTTCGTCCACGATAACTGAAAAAGTATCAAACCTTTAATAACCAAAATTCATATTTAAGGTTTTAATAAGTATCTTAACACCGGATAACATTTTGGTAGAAATCCGCAAACCGGAAGTAGTACTTTTTGAAGCTTGATAAAGTTTTCCTTATATATATTGGTACATTATTTATTTATGACAATTTTTGCAATTAAAAATAAAAGAAAATATAATTATCTATGGGTACAGTTAATTATAAATACAATTTACTGAATCTGGTAGTATTTAACAATAAAATAAAGTACAATTAATTTTCTATCTTGTTCTCCATGATATGAAATTTGTTTCTACATCAAATTTGAATTATTCTGACAGTGACAGTGCAGTTGATATCTTTTGCTTGCACCTTGGTTTACATTATCGTTTATATATTACATGAACATGAAACTATTAAAATGTAAGTAAAACTATTTATTAGATTAGTCTTGAGATTAGTAGAATAAACAGAATTAGGCGAGAGGTCGTGTACTGGCCACAGCAGATTTTTTTAAATTTATTATTAATTTAAATTTTTATAAGTGAAAGATGATAAAAAATATTATGTTATTTCTCCTGTATGAAAAAATATGACTTTTAATGAAGTAGCCTTTGACCTTGAACCCAAAAATTTTTCGTCTGCGGCGCTACGCCTATGCTTTGTACTTATTTCAACAAAAAATAAACGGTCACTCTAATCTAAAGTCTTTTTGTCATGATAAAATTGCTTATATTTTTAATGATGGATTTTCAAAGGCATATCTAAATTACATAAGTACTACGTCACATAGTGAGTTTGTCACTAAAACATTGACAGTCTATCTAAAGAGAAAAATATCCATTTGACTCCAGAAAATAAGTTTAATTAAATAAGAATCAATTGAAAATAATTATTAATGATGTATACAAGGTACAGTAATAATAATTGTTACATTACATGTAATAATGATACACGTACTGAGCATGGAATTTTTTTTTTAATTCGCAAAATGAAGGGATACCTCAATGTAGCATATTTTATTAAAGCAACATACTTATTTCATAATTACATAAATTTTCAACATCAGACCTTGTGGACGTTGTGAAAAGAATTATCAGTGATATTTTAGTAGAATTTAGTAAAATATTTAGAAAAACTATCTACTCATGTTGGTACTAAAAGTGTTCACTTTAAAATAAGTTGGCCTTATTTTTGCGAATTTTTCAAAAATTCTTATGTACGTCATGTAATATATTACCCCTTAAATTTTTTTTTCGAAGTGCAGACATCCTGTATAGGGATAGTAGTTTATAAAAAATTAAAATGATCTTAATCTATTCATATTCAATTCATGTATTCCAGTTTCTAATTAGAATTTATTTTTGAAAAATTTGATCTGTTGATTACTTACAATAATTTTGGTGTCAAAATCCACTCCATTATTTACTACAATAATTAAAATTTTTTTAAAAATCAGATCTGTTGATTACAACAATCATAATCAAATAACTGAACTATACTCGACGCCGTAAAGCTGTTGTAGGCGGTCGAATTTGTCATCATGAAACTGTCAATGTTTTGAATGTTAATGTTAGATATACTATTGTGATGTACCTATGTCTATGTAATATTAGGTTGCAATGTATGACATTGCATTAGTAAGTTTACATTGAAAACATTATCAATTGGATGAAAATATTGATTGTTCAAATCAAAAATATTGATTACAACAATATAAACATAATACAATTGTCAACCATTTTGTTTGGTTTTACGAGTAATATATTCCACGCAGTACAATTTCTCTTCAGTTCTAATAATTTTAAATTCTGACGTCAGCTCAAAGGTGTTTACAAATTCAAGTAACAAGAATATATTTAGGATGAGCAACGGTATAAAAATAGAACTACTATTGATATCTTTGGCGGACTAACAAATCCAACGTTATTATAAATAATAGTTAATGGGCTAACCTATCATAAAACGGACCATAATTTTTAGGCAACCGAATATTGCACACACGGGTGTGTTGCGGGAACAATTGAACCAAAGGTCGTTGATCTTTTTGTTTGTTGTAAGTGATGTTTTTAATGACAAAAGCCCATCGACATTTCATTTCCGGGATGTATGATTATGAGGATATTGTAGAATGTAAATTGAATAAATTATCAAAGCTATTAATATAATTGCGCATTTTCTGTATCTATTAAAAAAGCGACCAAATACTTATCGACAAGATTAGAACCTATTGTAGTTATGAAATATTAAGTAGATGTTTTAATTAATAATTCATTTAAGGACGTTCACCAATCACCAGCTACAGTCCAGTCCAGACCAAAAATCGACAATAAGACTCCTAACAATTCTAGCTTCAGTAGTTCAGTATTGATAATTATTGTAATCTAATAATTGTACCAGTTTTTTTTATTTTAATGAAATTCATAAATAAATTATTAATATCTATTTTCATGATTCATTTAAAATTATATTAATTACTTAAAACTTATATGAGCTACTTAGTCAAGAAATGGTAAAAATGCACAAATACTACTATACCTATCGTCTGTCAGGTTAGGGAATTTTTGAAGTAATGTTTTGCCTATTAGGATTTGGTACAAAAAATAGATTATTGCTAGAAATAAGGATTCGATTAGGCAGATTGGGTTTGCTTTATTGTACAGAACACTTATTTTTTCGCCAATTCATATAAAATAAAAGTATGATTATCTATCTTCTAGGTCTGTTTCTATAGGAAGCCAATATAAAATTTTTCCATACTAGAACCCTTAATGAGAAACTCAGTTAATATTGTCTTAGGAACAAATTTTTGTTACTTATTGAGGGTAGTCAATTAAACTGCTAACTTCTCCACAAAACATCGCTCTCACCTTAGCTTCTTGCCCAATCCGGAGACCAAGACGCTGCCAGAGTAAACTCTGTGAAGTCGTCACCTCCTAGCTCCTGGGTCCGTGTAGCTTGGTGGTCGGCGAGTATCTGGTAGTGTTCTGTGTTGTGTGGTACTTGTGCGAGTGTGGCGCGTGATCACGTGTCACGCACGCTGTCTGCCCAGCACAACAGTCGCCGGCGCCGCCTCCGCCACAGGCAGCCTTGACCCAGGTCATGGACGTGACTCGGGCCCCTGGCCATGACTTACAACAGAGTGGAGTAGAGAGAGCCTTGAAGGAGGGCACGAATCAAGAGAAACCGATCAAGACTTTACTCTATTTAAGATGTTGGAATGCTAAAACTGATCGTTTTGATTGGCTCATGTAACACCAGATTTACACCACACAAAGTTTGTAATGTAAACAAACGAATGTTCTCCATCTTGTGTCGTCAGCTGTAACTGTATCGAGTTTTATCGCTGATATTTTTCTCGTATTTACACAGTAAATATGGCTCAGCGAGACAACTTTGTCCGTTTAGTTATTAAATCAAGTTTCAAGTATAGAGTCAAATTATCCAATTTGTGCAATTTTTTCTTCCCCGGTGTATCAGGGTGTTTCAGGGTTAAGTATCATAACTTAAAATATCGTTAAAATATGAATGTAGGTCCTTAAATCAAGAAAAAAATTTCATTTGGAAATTTTGTCGCAAATACCTCGTTTAGGAGATATTCACTTCTGAAGTTACAAATAGGAATTTGAACAAATTTGTAAAAATAAAGGAATAAATATTGCTTATTGTCAACTTTATTGCTACAACATTTGTTAAAAATAATGTAAAGAGTACGAGTAACTACCCGACATTGTAACCTCTGATATTTCTTCTCGTTAGTGTTTAAATTGCAAAACGATCACCATAATGTCAGCATACTCGCACTCGCACTATTTTTGTAAATGTACGTTGTATGTTAGCAATTTACTTCAAAAACGATTTAAACGAACTAAATTTATTTTGTATGAATAAAGGAAGTGCAGTGGCCGATGTGGACATGTTAATCCTATTATTCAATTAATGATGTATCAAAAATAATAAAAATCTTATGTTAAAACTTGGCTGGCATCTGTGACGGTCCCAGGAGATAGTAAGCAACAAACAGAAGAGATCCCCCCATTGCCCCCTTTCTATTCGCACTTGGCTGGAACATTTATAGCTACATATTGATATCTTCCATGAGTTAATTCTACAATAAAATTAAAGTATGAAACATAAAAATTGTTTATCTCGTCTCTAACTTTAAAAGCTAATATCTCCTAAACGAATCGTTTGCGAACAAATCTCCACATGAGATTTTATTCTTGTTTTTAAGTCCTACATTCATATTTTCATTTCGGATACTTAACCCTGAAACACGGTATATAATAGGAGAAGTATAATTATTATATTAGCGAATTTTTACAGTTCGGATTTTTGATGAATATTCACGTTTTAGATCCTACGTGGATCCTACTGAATCAAAAAAACATAATTTACTGTTATTGATATTTATATTTATGATATCTGTTATTTCAATACATAATAATAGAGTAAATTTTGTTAAAAACAGTGACAGGCATCATCATGACACTAGAAACAAAAATAAATTTCATTTACCATGTTCTAGAATCAAAATGGTCAAAATGCTCCTGGCTTACAAATTTACAATAAATTGGCAGAATACATTAAATCTATAGTTAATGTGAAAAAATTCAAAAGTGAACTAAACTGTTTTTGTACAATCATAATTTTTATAAGATCGATGATTTTTTTAGTTTAGACTGCTTTTTTTGGTATTTGTACTTGACATTTTCTACACACTTTGTATCGTGTATAAAGAAAATAAACAATTATTATTATTATTACACTACCTACTTCAATCTTAATAAAAAATGATGTTTTTTTCCATAGCTGAAGCTGATGTTAAAGTTCTACTTTATCCACTATTTTGAGTACCTACATAAAGTAACACTTTAACTGCATGGATAGATAAAATAAAATTTGAGTAAGATAAAGTAAAATAAGTATAAGAATATTTTTAAATTTTTTCTTCAAATTCGTTTTCATACCTTTTTTGTATCCTCCTGGTAAAAAGTAGGCTGATGAAAAACATCACAAACTCCTAAATTATATTTTGATAACAATTTAATTTCAAATTGTTTTTTAAATTTTTTACTTTAACATCAGCTATAGGAAAAAATAAAATTTTGTGCACGACGATAAAATTATATTATTGACTCGAGAAAAATAATTCCCTTGCTCCTTCATCGCTTATGAATTAACACTTTTGTTTCATCGATAAAATATAATTTTATTGTCTTCTATAAAACATAACTATTGTTAACTATAAATAGGTACTTACTTTGTATAAATACCTACATTATGTATTTTGTTTTGTGATTGTGCCATTGTGAAAGTCATCAAAATTTTGATAAAGGTTGTAATGCTTTTACAAACGAATCTTTAGAATTTACTGATTACCGGACGTGGCAGTTGACTATACGACTATAGTTCCTTTGGACAGGATTTCCAGACTGTTAAATGGCTTAATTAATCATTCCCTGGACCGCCCTTTTGAATCTTCACTCGTATTACAATTTGTTTGGAAATTTATAGTATAAATACAATTTGTTCAAGAGTTTGTAATATAAAGCCTGTGTCAGACAGCACCAATATTATTTCAATGAACTGACACGACAACGTTTTGCTGTTATATTATGAAAATGACAGGCGAATACTAATCGCTCTGCGTTCTATTTGTGCATTTAACTATTTTCTTCCATTTAAACTTCCAAAGATAACCCTAATCTGTCGCTATTACCTCAACTAAGATAGTTTTTCTTCAATGTCGAGGGTCGAGCGTTAGTATCTTATGACCAGAACAAGGAACCAGTACATCGTCGCGGTGGAGGGGGGGGGGGGGGTCTACAGAGTGACGTCGCCGTCTCTGAAGCCGCCGCCGCGCCGTCACTTCGCGTTATCTTGCGGTAGGTCACGGTTCCGCCAACCAACCACGAGGACAACGTACAGCGTAAATATACGCCTACATACCAGGAGAAACAAAATAATAGCGCAGAGACGAGTTCCGGTTTGGTGGGAGAGATAAATATACCGAGAGATTGATTTGGTATTGATTCGGGCGGAGTATAACAGGGAAATTATTAAAGGATGTTATTATATTCCATGCCGAGATTCAGTATAGTAATAATATAATAGTACCTATGCTCTGTTATTTCAGATTTTGTTGCATACAGTTTATGTTAAATGTTAAGCCTGGTCCCACGACGAAAATGATCGACAATGGGATTGTTAAAAAAAATTGACGATTTTATTGCATAGATAAAACATATGGGTCAATTTATGAGTATTGGAGTACTTATTTGGAGTGAAAATTATTTAAAAAGCTTTCATTTTTCATTCATAATTTTGTTCATAAAGTATCGCGAGTCTATTGCTATCCTAAGACGTATTTGATTCATACGTACACAACAACTATAACATTTACATACGCACTCTCAAGTTACCCATTTGAAGCATAGACAACTCACAAACACTTAACGCGAATTGTGAACATAACCTACAAATTTTTAAATAATAAAACTAGAAAGTTACGTTGCATGTACACTGATAAATATACAACTTATTCATATAAATATCAATAGTACTAAAATAGTGATGATAATTAAATATTTCAAGGAAATTGCGTACTAAATATATTTAGTTCAAAGTTTGCCCGCTCGGTTTGTAAGTATGGATAAGTCATCGCTCATCGGGATTCATTCGAAATGCTTCGTAAAATACGAAACACTCACCCAATCTTAGAGTATAGAAAATTATACTCTGATTTTATTGATGAGGGGTTGAAGCCGTGAAAGGGAAGGGGAGTGTGCTATCAATATTGCGGATATATTTATACAAATTTTTGAAAGTTTTATAAATAATAAACATGCCACGGAAAGAACAGAATGCAGAAAATGTTATTACTGATCTTATATTTCAAATAAAACATGCTTATAAATGTCATTATATATTGTATGAAGAAATATTTATAGTAAAAATTAAGGCACTAATAATAATAATAAAATACTTCGAAAAGTAATGCATTACGTTCAAATTTGTAAACAGAGCATACCAAGATGGCGGACAATAATTTTAGCAAAATTGCTTCAGTGTTTTGTTCCAATGCTTCCTTTATAAATTTATATTCTCTCTAACCCTCGCTCTAACCACCCAATACACGAAGACTGGTGTATCAGATCGTCGCTCAAAGAAGATTTGAAATTTGAAGTAGTTTTAAAAAAATCATACCTCTAGAACTAATCACTTATGGATGGAGCATAAAATATACACCTATTTATATCTAGTTCGACGTATTCTTTCAAGAATAAAATAAGTCTAAATTTGTGAAACAACCGAGTCGTCTTAATCCGAATAAAAGCAATAAAATTTAGCCGTTCGTACATCAAAACACTACGAGTACTTGGTTACCATACAATTGCCTACTTATACATGTTGGTGGAGGTGAAATGCGAACATGACAATCGAACTTTCATGCCAGGAATCTTGATATATTTTGTAGTATAGTGTCACAAAACGAAGTAATATACATTTGTGTGGCAAAAAGATAAAAAGAATAATCAATAACAGAAATGATAATAAAATCTAAAAGTGCATGTAAACTTTCTCGTTTTGCTCGTACACATACATTATTATGCAAAGAAAATATTTTAAAGAAAATAAAAATTTTAATAATATAACAGCTACTTTGACATTGACAGTACTTATTCCACGTAAATCAAGATGCCTAGCATGATAACTCCATTGTCATATATTTCCCTATGTTCGCATTTCACCTCCACCAACCTGTATACTTGTCATTGTCATGGATCAACAAAGAATAAACTATAAACATAATATGCTTGCACTCTGACACTCTGAGAAAATACGTGCTTAGTTCTTGGGAATATGATATTTTGATATTACGTTTGTGTAATCTGGCCGGATTTGTATTTATTGTTAGACACATTGTGAAGATATTATAGTAGATAAAGATTCATTTATTTAAAAATATTCCTTCCTAATAATTATTTATGTAATGTATCTAGGACAAAAAAGGTACCTACTTACAAGCAATAATTGATTGTGACGTTGTAATTACCTGACTTGGCATTTTTGACAGATACTTACCTACATAGTTTTTATTTCATATTTATTTTTTTCGAAAACTGTGCTTCTTTTAACGAAATATCATCCTTTTCAATAAATAATGTTAAATGACAGGAATTTTGCGGACCATAAGTACTAAGCATGAAATATAACTTCTTTACTTTGTCCCAAAATTCGGAGGAGCTTTTTAAATTTGCCGCGTTCTGCTGATCAATCAGATTGCTCATTTTTGAGCCTGTTTTACACTCGGTAATTTAGCTCTCATGTTTGCAAATGTGACAGTTCTTTTATAGATTAGAATTTCTGAGTTGAAGTTGTTATAATATTCATAATAATTATATACTTTCTTGTCAACTTGACTTATTATTATAAAACGTAATCGTTCTTATTTTACTTGTTGTTTAAATAATAAAATATTAGATTGAATTTTACGTTATTCAAGTTTGCCGCCAAACTACGCTAAAATTTATTTTTCTGTATAAATTGGACTTCTGTAACCACTCCTTTGTATTTTGGGACAAAGTATTATACTTATCTAGAGAACCATTTCTGACGATTACTGGAGATAACCATAACTTGCTTCAGTTGGGATATGAGATTCTTCAGATGAAAATTGAAAGTTCATTCCTGTTTAAACCCCAGTTAGTCACATATTTAGTACTGTTTTAGGTTGCGGTATTATTGTGAAAGTTAATTAACTGGAGTGTAAAAAATACTATGCTGCAAACTATACTTAGGTACTAAACTTGTGCACTTCACTATCTTGCTTCATTTTCAAGATATGAATTTCTAGCAACTTCAGAAACCACCTGGATAGAGATTAAAGTAAGAAGTACATACTATAGATACACAATATGAGCATAGTTTATTTTTCATCTCCAAGAGACATAACCGAATACAAACTAAAAACTACAAACTTTTGCATCCACTCAACTTTTTAATTAAAGTTGTTGTCTATTTTACAACCATTAATCCTGATTCCTGAATGGTGAAGCAGCATTCAAGCATTTTTATCTCGTCCTGCGACATGACATTATTTGCTACCCTTTATTAAAAATATTCATTTGCTTTGATTGCATGTGATAAATTATGTTGTCAATTTACTTGTATTATCATAGTGATATAAAATTTCCGGAAATATTGTAAATTTTACATTGGAAATATTAATAAAAAGGTTTATTTTATCATTCCCTGTCTTTTTAAAACTGTTGCAAGTGGTTCTGAAACGGAAGAATGGTTACTTTTGTCTACCTCCACTGTCAATTTCTATTTCGTTATAGACTCATCATCGACACTTTTTTTCTTCATTTTTCTTCGGAAGAAGCTGGTAATAAAAATAAACGTAAAGCGATTTTTGATGAAATAGAAAAGATATAATTTTTTCCCATTCCACACTTTCACCTCACTTTTTCAATAAACAACGCTTGAAACAGTGACCTCTATATTATACAGAATGGACTGGCATCTCTATGGAAAGCCATTTTACTTTTTAATGTGAGTAACGTTTTTTTCTTAATATAAATTCACATATCCGTAATTCAATTTAAGATATCAGAAATTCAATTTCAGATATCACAAATTGAATTTTTGATATCTTAAAATAAATTATAGATATCTTAAATTCGTCGAATTCATGATATCAATAATTCATTTAGTGATATCAATAATTTATTTAATGATATCAATAATTCATTTAGTGATATCAATAATTCATTTTCAGATATCAATAATTCTATTTAAGATATCTTAAATTCAATTTGTGATATCTCGAATTCAATTTCACATATCATAAATTGAATTACGGGTATGTAATTAAGGATATGTACATATCCATAATTCAGTTTATATTGTTTCGTAGGTTATTTTAGAATGTTACTAGACCAATTATGGATATCACTAACTGAATTACTGATATCACTAACTGAATTACGGATATCACTAAAAGATTTACGGATATCACTAAACGAATTAGTGATATCACTAAATGAATTAAGGATATCACTAAACGAATTATGAATATCACTAAATGAATTAAGGATATCTCTAAATAAATTATGGATATGTAAAACGTGTGGAAAATTGAACTAAACAAAATTAAATTAATGATATCTGCAATTTAATTTCAGATATCTCAAATTGTATTTAAGATATCAAAAATACAATTACAGATATCAATAATTGAATTTAAGATATCTTTTATCCAAGAAATTTCAGATATCTAAAATTAAATTTTTGATATCTGTAATTTTATTTTTGATATCTTAAATACAATTTGAGATATCTGAAATTAAATTGCAGATATCATTAATTTAATTTTGTTTAGTTCAATTTTCCACACATTTTACATATCCATAATTTATTTAGAGATATCCTTAATTCATTTAGTGATATTCATAATTCGTTTAGTGATATCCTTAATTCATTTAGTGATATCACTAATTCGTTTAGTGATATCCGTAAATCTTTTAGTGATATCCTTAATTCAGTTAGTGATATCAGTAATTCAGTTAGTGATATACCTACGAAACAATATAAACTGAATTATGGATATGTACATATCCTTAATTACATATCCGTAATTCAATTTATGATATGTGAAATTGAATTCGAGATATCACAAATTGAATTTAAGATATCTTAAATAGAATTATTGATATCTGAAAATGAATTATTGATATCACTAAATGAATTATTGATATCATTAAATAAATTATTGATATCACTAAATGAATTATTGATATCATGAATTCGACGAATTTAAGATATCTATTATTTATTTTAAGATATCAAAAATTCAATTTGTGATATCTGAAATTGAATTTCTGATATCTTAAATTGAATTACGGATATGTGAATTTATATTAAGAAAAAAACGTTACTCACATTAAAAAGTAAAATGGCTTTCCATACATCTCCTATTATCTATACCATGTAAAGCCCCGTTCGCACGAGGATTCTTTGAATATTCTACCAAGATTCTGAATCCTGGAAAGAAGAAGTTTGCAGATTCTGATTCTTGAAAAAAAAATTCATGGTTTTGAAGCAATCAATAAATTATAAATTCTTCTTTTCCAAGACTCATTGAAGATTCAATTTAGTGGCACTGTGTAACAGGTAATTCTCACTAGAAAGAAGAAACCTTCTTCTTTTCCAGGATTCAGAATCTTGGTAGAATCTTCAAAGAATCCTCGTGCGAATAGGGCTTAAGGAGCTGTCTCCAGTTATGTCATGCTAAACTGGACCTAGACAAGAGATATATTTAGACAGGAATCTGCTATGATACTAGGAAATTTTTATTACATAGGTACATATATTGTACCATAATTATTTTCTCTAAATTGTATTTCACATTAAGTATGTTGAAAATTATTTATATTTACAATAAATGTGTGTAATATAAATTTAAATTTCGAAATACATTACATCAGCAAAAAATATTCTTCCTCGATGTCATCTTCGTAAACATCGACAATGTGTTGCCACTTTGCCGTCATTTCTGCCCCGTCAATTGTAAATTTTATATCGTATTTGATTAATTTATTGTTCCTCATGCATTTGAGAAGATGTGTATAATGTTCAAATGTCAACTATAGTCTGTCCCAAATAAGAATATAGTATGGGGCAAGATAGGGCTTACGATTTGAGCATTCTGATTGGTCTAGCCGTAAACCAAGTTTACACCAGTGAAAAATTTGTGATATGCGCGCATCATTTAGCTGTTGAACGGCGTAGTAGTAACAGCTAGTATTGTTGAAAAAATGAGTCGTTGATTAGCGTCAGTAGCGCGTGACGCGCGGAACATAATACTATTTCAAAAATACCGCGCTACGTTTAAATTTCTATTTAATGTGTGTAAAACGGGCTGGCTCCGCAGCGTCATCTACGATACTCTTATTTGGAACAGGGTATAGTTTCATAGTTTCATAGCTGCCAACTGTTGGTAAAGTTGATAAAATAGATAATTTTGTTATCATTCATGGCTGCCAACTGTCAATCGCGCCATCTATTGACTGTAATAAGGTACTATAAATAAAGGCCGAGCGCCTGCAATATAAAATCCTGTTCTCACGGCGATCTTTGAAGATTCTACGGAGATTCAGATTCCTGGAAAAGAAGAAGTTTTTTTTTTCTTTCTAGTGATAATTGAAGGGGCAAGTGAATGAAGGTGCTAAGTAACATTTTTATAAAAATTGAAATTTGTTATGGAAGAAAGTGTTATGTACATATCTATTACGTACAAAAATCTTCAGTTGTTATAACGCATAGTTTTAAAGATATTTTGTGGAAGAAGGTGCTATGTCCCTAAATTTGTACAAAATATATTGGAAGAAAGTGTTACGTGCGCAAAATAATGTAGAAGTTCCGTGAAAGAACGTGCTATGTGACACACATAACACCTTCATCCATTGAAATTCGGTAAGTAAATGCTTTGTAAAATTTTAAGGCTCACATACTTCTTATTTAATAAAGGTGTTATGTACAATAGTGCAATTAATTACCTATAATGATATAACTAACTAAAGTGACAATTTCATACCAAAATACTGTATAATATCTTTTATATTTGAGTTATGAACATATTACAATGAACACATGGTTCGTATTTGCAATCAATAAAAAATGCTAAATAAAATACTTTAACCTAAATTATCTCGAAACTATGCTTTTGTTAGTTAGCACCTTCATTCACTTGCCCCTTCAATTATCTGTTAAACTGCGGTGTCGCTAAATTGAATCTTCAATGAGTCTTGGAAAAGAAGAATTTATAATTTATTGATTGCTTCAAAACCACGTAATTATCACTAGAAAGAAAAAAACTTCTTCTTTTCCAGGATTCTGAATCTCCGTAGAATCTCCAAAGATCGCCGTGCGAACAGGGCTTAAGTTATAAGTTTAGTTAGTGCCTACAGTATTCTTTAATTATCGATAGTATCATATTATTATAAGCAAGTTGAAAAAGTTGCTTGTTCTAGCTATACACAAAAATTTGACAGCAAAGCCCAGTGCAACAGTGCTGATGGCGTTTATGGTGGAGACACGTAGAGTATCTAAATATTTAGGTACTCTAGAGACACGTATATAATATAACCCAAGATGCAGGTCCATTATGTAGAAGAGGTTACTGGCTTGAAATATATAAGTTCTGTCAGTCAGTTTATTTTCATGTGAAAAATGTGGGAATATGAAATTATTAACGTGAAGTGTTGCCAACTAGTTTAGTACCTAATAATAAGTAGTGTTTTGTCTATGTTTTCTATTGCAACAATGGTAACTACAATATAAATATTAAATTTTGAGCTTAGGAAAAGAATAGTTATTTGTATCACAAGGCCAGAAACTGACTTTTTGCAAGAGCGAGTAATTTTGACACGCCGAGCCACAGGCGAGGCTTGCAAATTACGAGCACTAGCATAACAGTTTCTGGACGTGTAATACACAATATTTTATGTGCCGATATCATTACAAAAATATAAAATAATTATACATAACCTAAAAAATTGTGCACTGAATACTTGCATTTGAGCTTAAAATATATTTATTTCAGTTTCTATTAACGATTTACGTCTAAAATTTGTCAAAATCTTGTTAATTCTTGTATAAAAAATATTCAACGCATAAAATTGACATCTGCTTGACAACTGTAGTAATGTCAAGATGCCAACCTATAACTTCCGGTTGTTTGCCGGCCTAGGCTGGCAACAAAGAGTTTCTGGCGGATTTTGAGATATGGAAAACTAGCGATGCCGACCGGAGGCATATAAAATATTATTTAAATATGAATATTTCCATTGTTTCCAATATTTCCATAAGAGCTTCGGAAATTTCCAATATTTTCATTTCCAGGGAAATATTTCCATCGGCAATATTTTCATTTACAACTCTAATTAACAATGATAATAATTTTTAGGTACCTGGACCGGTACGAGAAGGTCCACTTCCTTGGTGAAGAGGCGGATCGTGGAAGTGACGACGATGAAGAATCTCGTCATAGACGATGGTCTGCCAGGGCCTTGCACTCAGTACCTCTTAATTACAACTATCATCAACATAATATTGCAGGTATTGTAAAGCTAGTATTTATTATTAGTTATTGATACGAATACGAATATCCAAGCGCACAATTTAATGAGACAATTGATAACAGTTACAAAAAATATCCACTGCACGAAAATGAACAGTTACGGACATTATCAATGTCTTTTTAATCAATATTTCTGCGTTTAGTTTTACGCATATAAATATCAGACTGTAAATGAAATAATTCGGAAATAATAATATACCTAAGTGAGATTATGTATTTCAAATTTTCTTGACACCCACGTGAATTCGTGACATCACAAATTATCGTATGATTCAAATTTAAAATTTTAGTTGCAATTTTACTCGATTTGGCGCGACCGTATTATAAATAACTGTCAAAATTAAATATATATTTTTAAAAGGTACTAAACTTGATGAAAATATTATAATTATTTGTGCTCTCTCTCTCTCTCTCTCTCTCTCTCTCTCTATTATTACTTAAAATAATTTTCAAATTGCTCTTATTATTATTTATATTACTTCGGATAAATATATCTGAAATTTGGAATTGCTAACTTGGTTTGCCATTTGGAGCTTAATAGTTCATATTATACACTATTGCCTAAGTAGAATTTTGTAGCTATGTATAATATTATTATGATTTAACCTAAATGTTCAAATTATTATAAATGCAATTTTACATATTTATGAATTTAAGGATGACTGATACTCGTTTTTATACACTCGCTGCGCTCGTTCCTAAAATACTCGTTATTAAAATGACGTTTAAAAATCCTTGATACATAATAATACTATTATGGTGTTCGCAATAGGAAATTCGAAGCTTTAATCAATTTTTGTATTATTTAAATACACAGAAAATTGTAAACTTATCATACTATTATTAATATTATTTACATAACACATACAGTAAAATAAAATTAATTTTACAATCTGTTTGTCATTGAAAATTTTACATTTGCATTTATTCTGTTAGCTATGTACTTTTTATTTTCACAGTATTTTCATGTTTGTTTTATTTAACATACAGCAAAACATAAATTTATTAGCGATTATTGTGAAATTTTGTTTTACAGATAAACAGTTACGTACATATTTTGAAATGTTTTATTTAATTTTATACTAAAAACAAACTATACTTTGGTATACCTCCCTACTTTAAATGACTTTGTTTAATTATGTATCTAGGACAAAAAGTGAAACATTACGGTACCTTTGAGTACCTACATTAATGACACTTATTGTCTGAGATAGGTACATACAAAATTGTATTTTATACTCTTTCTTTTCGAGTGCTGTGCTTCATTATTTTATCATTTTATTAAATAAATGTCAAATGACAGAAATATTTTTATTTTATAAATGAAGTTATCTTTGTTATAAGCCGCAAAAATTGTATTTGCAGCCTAGTCCTCTAAAGTAAAATTTAAAATAGTTCGAAAAATGTATTTTTATGATACAGTATGAAATAAAATTTGGTAACTTCCAACACATATCTTAATTTCCTTTTATAAAGTATATTAATTAAGTGAGTGCTACAACAGTGACATTTGTTCATGGAAATGTAAGGTCTACGCCTCTTAAATCTTGTAAGAATTTGTGCCGTTTCTCCATCTCTGATGACGTCGGTCGGTGTGCGGTTGGCGGTTGCGGCGTCGGTGGCGGTGTCAGCTTGAAATAGCGCCGCTTGCAGTCGGCGGCCGCCACGATGCTCCGCTATCGATTGCGCGGATGTCGGGCGCCGGCTGCGCACTGGCACCGCCACTAGGAACGACCGTCATCGCCACAGTTGTAAACATGCGTACAATCACATCATCCAAACTCTTAGCTGGTGCCAAAAATGCCAATAGAGTCATTATGAATAACGGATACGAGTTTTATGCTTTTGTACTCTACAGAAAATATATGCTAATTTTGTTCAAGTAATGTTTTTATTATATTTATAGATTAAGATTACATACCTGCATATTTTGGTTTCGTCTGTTGATTTTGTTAGTGTATGTGTACCTATTTAGAATTTGAATAATAGAATCTCTTTTCTTACATAATAGAGTGGCATAAGTTCGTATCTTTATAAAAATAAATTAAGAATATGCAATCATTTGAGAATGAGAATCAATTCAATAAGTTGTAGTATCTACATTATAATTTTTATGTCTTCCTAGTATGTAATTGTTTAATTATGTCATGGGTACGAGGTATGTTATATAGGTTCTACATTATACCCTAGGGCATTAAGAAATTGTCATGGTAATATTGAGACATCACTAATGTTTTTCTTCTGAAATTAATATATTTTCTGTCTGTTACTAGGATACCAAAAATATTAACAAAATTCGAAACGTCAAAGCGAAATGTCACGCGCGCAATATTTTAAATAAAATAGTAAGACATAAAATATTGTATGCACCACGGGCATCATTGATGTTTATAGCCCTCGGGCGATTTACAGACCCTCGGGCCAGAGGCCCTTGGGCTTGTAAACATGTCGCCCTCGGATGAGCATAATCATCATCATGATGCCCTTGATACATAAATAACTAATTAAATACAAGTAATTCACGTAGTTGGTCTTTTATCACACTACTCGTATAAACAAAGAGTAAAATAATAAGATTTTTTGGGCGTGAGATCAGGAAGTTTTTAAACGTAGCTTTAAGACAACTAATATGATGCCTTTTGATATGAATAGTTTGATCGTCAATTAGTAAGTTTGTTGGCAAAGTGTAATTTAATTTGCTGTTCAAATCCAATATTTGCTTAAAGACTATATTACTCAATAAATGTTTTGTTATTATTTATTATTTTATAAGAATAGGTAAACCAAACATTATATTACGCACAAAACAATGATTTAGATATTTCAGAGGTTAGTATAATAAATAAATCAAATTCCACTAAACAAAATGCAGAACAATCAGTTGTATTGTTATAAAAAATGATAAAATGGTCAAATTGATAAAGTTATATTCTAGAATGCATTAAGTATTGATAGAAGAATGCATCCAATATTTATATGTTTAATCTGATATACATAAAAAGTTAATAAACATAATGATAAAGTATTGTTATCCTTCAACTAAAATAAAGTAATAAATGATATAAAAGATGAGTCATTCAAATGTGCATTGCTTGTCATGTGTCTGCAAAGCAAAGACGTTGTGTATAGCATAGCCAAGGTTTTGCGTGTTTGTAATAAGAGTATGCAACCTCCTTCCTCGTAGGAAAGGAGTTATTTTTGGATTTCGCATACGGCGAGTTATGAGCCAAAAATCCGTCCGAATTGGAGTAAAATTAAACGAGAAATTGTTGAACCAAAGGAATAACAATTTTCATTTATTTATTTTAAACTTTAAACATATTATCGTTTTTATTTAAACGTAATTAAATTAGAACAACACTAAGTATTCAAACTTTGTGACTACGTTCATAATAAAGTTAGATATTTTGAAGAACCCGTATTTGTGCACTGCAGATAAGCTTTTCAAAGTAAATTTTCCAATTTACGTGCTGATTCAATGGCTAATTATAGAAGCCAAATGAAGAGTAGTTGTAATTGGTTTGACCATCAAATAATTGTGAAGCTCATCAAATTAATTATACCATTTTAAATTATTAACTACTGCAACTTTTTTTCAATTTCTGCTGTAAATTTATTTCAAACCTGAATTAATGATCGTCAAATACAAAAGGCAGAAATTTATAAGAATTGAATCAGAAATATTTGTATATACTTTTTCCTTTATTACTGTATAATCAGTAAACAATTAAAGGAAATGTAATTTAGTGATTAACAATTCAATAAAAAACGCAAGTAATAACGCATAATTTTTGTCCTTGCAGGTAACATTAAAAGAGTTGTAAAACCTTTGAAAACGTATTAAATGCAACTATTTATTATATAAAGTTGACGTATATTTTTATAATAATAATTTCTACATTCCTATTCTCATGGTCTAGCTCTAGATATAAATGCAAAATATCTACACAGATTTTTTATTTAGTCTATTCTTTACCATCAATCCGCGGGGACCATGCACCCATCCATTTACTGTTCAGCGCTCTTTAAAAGAAGTTCAATAATAAGCCTATCTATAAAAAATTGTCTGGTCAAATTTTCTTCAATAATTTTTTATTAAACCTGATAACAAACAGAAAACAGTTTTAATGTTTAATAACAATCATTACCTACACAGTATTTATCGCTTTATGGGTATTCATTACATTTCTCTTTATTGATTATAATTTCTTTTTTTGTAGATTCAACGCGATCGTACAATAATTTATCAACCACTCTTTACAAGCCCAGCGATTACGACCGGTTGGCATTATCCCTGATCTCGCCTCTTCCAAATGAACAGGACTTCGCCGTCAATGTCTGTACGCTGCTTTGTAACGAAGGCAAACATACTTTACGTTTAGATAAATGTCCTAGACTTGTGGATTATCTATTAGCACATACTGGAATCTTCAACCACGGTAAGTATTCTTTAATAGATTTGTGAAAAGTTATTTGGACCGATTTGTCAATCCGTCCATATCATATTATTTTGATATGTTGACAGATCTAGCACATAGACAATGTGATTGATACCTTTAGAACCTACATATACATGCTCTACTTCATAACAGCATGGCAATGCATAAGATAAACTATGTGGCCCGACCATAAGTTATAAATGCTTCTCTAAAGTTATAAAATCAGATAAACGCATGTTTTAATTTATAAAATAAGAAAGAACAAGAATATACAAGATGTTTGCGTGGTTCTAAAAAGAAGCTTCAATAGCTTTAAGAAGAGTTTAAAATTCAACTGAATGTCTTTAAAATCATGTAAACATATTATAGATTATAGATGTTTCTCCTTCTTCTTGTTGAATGCATGGCAGTAAATCTATCAAAAATATCTTACTCTAAAAAAACTTGAAGGAACATTAAAAGGTTTATGACTTTCCAGGAATTTAGAGTGTTAAGAAAGTGTAAACAAAATTTTGAAGCAAATGCATCAAAAAAAGTTATAATTCAAAAATTGTACAGTCGAATACTCGTATATTATTATTTTAATGCATCCCAGTAGTTATTTAGTTTCACCTTGAAAATAATTTGATTGGATGTTTGCTTGATCAGTGAAGCGCGAAAATTTGGAACAAAAAGGGAAAAAAGTTCTATTATACACCGAATGAATAAAATAGATTATTCTTCTTGGTAAATGCAAAACTATTTTAATATTATTGTATGTACCTACTTTAATTTAGTTTCACTTATAAATGTATATTACTTTGTCATTAAGTGTGTATGAAAGTTTATTTTTTTGTTGTAGGAATATAGTAGGTACTTTCTAAATAGATACATAAGTATATAGATTAATACCGGAGATTTCAATATTCAACAATTTTACATCAAAATGAACAAAAAATGTTTTAAACATTAATTTTGTATTATTTTTCTTTTCTTGTAGGTTCGTTGCGGCAGGTCTTCACAGAAGTTTATTCTAATATAAGAAAGCATTCCCTTAATCACTTCTGGTACGATGTTTTGCAAACCAATGATGTTCTTGATCTGGCGAACGAAAGTAACTTCACTGATGACAAGAAAAATTCAACAGAATCAAAATCCAAAACATCTCCTCCGTACAAATGGCGACCTCGACATAAATCATCGTCTAAACTAAACAAAGAAGACACAGCAAAATCTGAAGACGATACAGGGAAAGTAGAAGAATCTCAGAAATCTGATAGTAAAAGTGAAAAACAAAAATGTGACAGAATAGTGTTAAGTGACTCAGATAGTGATTGTGAGATATTTGCAAGTGAAACTATAACCAAAGGTAAAGGGTTCAAATTAAAAATAGAACCCTCTGATAGGGAATTGTTTTGTACGGGTCGCACGTTAGGTACGCAAGATTATGTGGGGCAACGAGTATTACAAATAGCTCACATATTACGAAACTTAAGTTTTACAGACGATAATGTCCCAGTGTTAGCTAGCAACCGAACATTTTTACGATTTTTACTGTTATGCGTTAGCTCGCGATGGAACTCTATTCATCAGTTAGGATTAGACATGTTAAGCAATATTGCCGGCGAATTAACTTTAAAAGATCAAAATGAACGAATAACAGAATGTTTAATTAATTTTGTAACAAACGGTTTACACAGTCAAGATAGAACAATAATTATAGCTTGTTTAGAAATTCTAAACAAACTTAGCCAGAAAGAAGCGAATGAAGACTTCATGCAGCGGTCGCTAGAGCCTCGAGCTTACTCACAAGTTTGCTCTTTCTTAACTTTACATGACGTTATGCTTCTAATCTACACATTAGAGTGTCTTTATGCTCTCTCATCTTTGGGTGAGCGAGCCTGCAACTTCATTGTCGAAGTTCATGGTATCATCGATACTTTGGTATCTTTAGTGACCGTTGAAGGTAAAACTAAATATTTCACACAATGATAACATTTAATTATAATGATTAATTTACAGGTAAGAGCTATGGACCGAAAGCATGTATCGGAATGAAGCTAGTGGAAACAGTCCCTGGTGTTGTAAGTACGTCTCAAGCTCAGCCACAACAGTCACAGACAACTCAACCCGTTGTGACCTCAACAACACCAGCGCAGACTCTAACTCCGGTTAAATCGCAAACGCCGCAAAGGAGCGTGGTAGTTACAGCAACGAAAACAGTTGTTACACCGGTAAGAAAAAACTATATTCAATATGAAGTCGAAAAATACTAAAATGATTTCTTTACTTTTAAGGTTCAACCATCTCCGCAACCTTCTCCAGTTCCAGCAGCTTCCGGAGGATCAGTGAATCCTCAACAATTAATCCAACAACAACACGCTCATCAACAAGCCATCCAAGAGAACGAACAGTTCGCTCTAGCTTGGTTGCGCGCTACATATGAACCCTGTGGCCATGGTCGTATAGAGCAACAAGAACTATACAAACAGTATTTAAATTCATGCGCGAAAATCGGCCGACGAGGTGTTATCGCGCCGTTACATTTCCCCAGATGTGTTAGGTCTGTGTTTGGTGGAACAGTTGGTCCGAATCAAATGAAGAACATTGATCCTCCTTCTAATCTCCTTTATTACGAGGGTATTCGGCCTCGAATTGTTCCTCTTATTATTACTTTACCCTCTGCTGCACTGCAGCATACCGTCCACCATAGTAAAATGACAGCGGCTGCTCAACGACGGAAGGTAGCTAACACTGTACTGCAACCTGTTGTTACAGTGGTTTCCACAGATGCACAAAATAATGTTGAGAATGCTATTCCGTCACCTGCCTCGCCTATCTTGAAAGCACAGCTTAGTGCACCACCTAAACCTAGAGAGTCGCCGAATAAAATCGATGTGAAGAGTCAAGTAAGATTATTTAATAATAAAAAAGTAAACGATTTAATTATGACTTTACTTTATGTTGTTTAGGTTTTGGCACATCCGCATCTCAGCCAAGCCCTCCTGGGCTCTTCAACAAAAGATGCATCTTCATCGTCAACTGCGACGGCATCTACAACGACCTCGTCGTCAACTGCAGGTCAGAGTAACACCTCCACGTCACTCATCAAAAGCCTTCTGGCTACTAAGGTAAACGAGTGCATGTTAGGCACGCCGCACGTTACACCCAGCATGAAGAGCCCGCCGACGCCGACGGCGGTCAATTTGCAGGACCAAAGCTTGCAGGTAACAATCAAAATCTTCTAACATACACTAATTATACCAGTCCACAAATATGCGACCTCATTATTGCGATTGTACTTGTATTTATTACAGTTTGTATTACGAATAATTTAACTTATTGCGTCGGTATGTATTTATTTGAAACGTAACGTGTGCAGTGTTTTGCATTTTTAAGTATCGTAGAAAATAACAAATTTTATTGATAACATTGTTTCTGGCCCGAATTTGAGTGATCTAATTTTGTGTGAGACTAACTGTTATGCCATTTTATTGTTTTATAAACACTAACCCAACAATACATCAAACCGTGCTTTTGTTGAAATATATATTTATTGTTTTGTATAAAATTAGGTGGCACAACGCCAACAACAACAACGTTTACTAGCTCAACAAAACCAACAATCGGCAACCGGCCTACAAACATTCACCGCGGTAAATAAAAAGGTTTTACCGAAACCCCAACCAAAAATCGAACCAAAATCGAAAGTTATTCGCTTGAATGGCGTTCGAGTCGCCGAAGCTGAATCAAGTGGCAGTAATGATACTGTATCTTCAACATCTCAAAATCAAGATAAAAATTTCACTGGAGAAAATCACTACCAACCACCTCCAGCTGCGGTGATCAGTGGCGTAGGGACAAATTCTGCATTCCGGGGACGACGAGAACCTCCGCAACCACCACCACCGCCTTTGGCTCCACTCAGTTCAAACTCCAGAGCGAAGACTCCCAGAATGGACATCGAAGATTCAGATTCGACTGGTAATAATTCAGTAGCTTCGAGCACTGGTATCAGTAGCAGCAATGTCGCTATTTCTTCAGTATCTTCAACAGAAGATGGCGAAAATTCTTTAACTAGTTTTGAAGGAATTTTACTTAACGGAATTCCACATTCAATCGATATTGATGCACCTTGTAATGAAGACAGTAATTCTAAAGACTCTATCCGAAATACAAAATCTAAACCATTAATGTTAGCAGATTTGTTAGAGAAGAAAGTGGAGAAAGATCCTCCGATTTTAAACGGTGTTGTGTGTAAAGAACTACGTATTGGTGATAAAGGTTTAGAACTTGTGGATAATCATATCAATAAAATACTTAATAAAGACAATGACAGTAATAACGAAGTGTCAGTTATAGTTTCTTCAGAAGATAGTGACATGAGAACTCAAGATATAAACAGTGTAAATAACAGTGATGAACAATCTATAAATGATTTGAAAGGGGTAAAAAGGTCAGCGGAAGACGATATTTCTGAAGTAGACAATAAGAAACGCAACACAAGTCCTTCTGTAATCGTTTCAAACAACTTAAACGGCGTAGATTCTCCAAAACCAGAGTCTGTTGACTCAAATGAAGATGATAAAGGCAATGTTTCTGTGTCTGCAACAGCTGCAAACTTGTATGCTTCTTTAGCTGCTGGTATCTTAGAGGACGAAGATGAAGAACTATTGATGCAGCAAGAAGAACAACAACCAGTTGTAGTCGAAAATGTTCCAGTACAGACAACTGTACAACAAACAGTTCAACCACAGCAACAAATACAGCAGCAAATGCAGGTTGTTCAAGGAACATCTATGCAACAAATTATTACAGTCGGGTCGCAAAACGAACAGCAACTTATTGTTACTCCAAGACAAATCATAGTCAGTCAAGGACAGATTCAATCCGCCAGTCAACCGATGCTAATAACTGCAGGCGGACAAATCATCCAACAGAATCAATCAATGAAACCGCCCGTCTTCGTCCAATCTGGCAATGCATCTAACAGTACTCAACAACGCCCTGTAGTTATATCTCAAGCTGGTGGCACTCCTATTCAAATAATGGGCACACAACTTCAGCAGATGCAGGGACAATATGTCCTGCAGACTACTTCCACGCAGCAAGGCCAAGGGCATTACGTCGTGACTGCGCAGCCGCAGACAGCTTTAGTACAGGGCACGCCGCAAACTGTCCTAGTTGCGCAGACTCCACAACAGCAGGGAACGCCCACAAAGACTATAATCATTCTACAACCCCAAACCGCAGGAAATGCTGCTACGCATCACCAGAAGGTGGTGGTTACACCTCAGGGACAGCAAGTAGTCGTTACACAGGTAAGAATATTTTTTTAACTATAAAAAATAAGAAATTAATGTAACGAAATAGGTGCAGCGTCCACTTTTGCAATCATCAACCGTCACAAACAACATTCCGGCTTTGGTAAACACATCTACATCTCAAGTCCAAATTCAAACAGTCCAAACCAACTGTTCATCAAATTTAAAAGCAAATCAGGCAACTGTAATAACGCAAAACGTTGTACCAGTTAGTTCACCTTCACCTTCTACGCCAACCAAACAGGTTGGGTCTAAAGACAAGACTTCCAGGCCACAAACTCCAGTAGGAGGTGACATCAAACCGGCTACTCCACCATCGCCGCAGCCAACAATTATTCGAGATTACAGTAATCCTTATATCTGTGAATGGAAAGGCTGTGCAATGTAAGTTTAATAATTATTAGTTCCATTTTGTACTAAAACAAAATTTTCTGCAGCACAAAGAAATTTAAATCCGCCAATGAAGTCTACATGCACGCTTGCGAGGCCCACGTTGCTGCCTCGGCTTCCGCCCCTGGAGAAGAGCTTCAATGTTTTTGGGATCGGTGCGATTCTATGAAACGTAAACGATTCTCATTGTTGACACATCTTCACGACCGACACTGCAGTCCAGAAATTATGAAAGCGGTGGCTGCAAGACGTCGTCAGTTGTCTCAAACAGGCAAGACGGAGATTCCAGCACCAGCGCCACCTCCCCCGCATCCTGGATATGCGCCTGATGCAGCGTTACACGCGATTAAGAGGCATGCATTGGAATTTGTTAACCCCAAAGAGTTGCAGGTAATACTTTTTATATTTTTACATATGTATAAACATTTTATTTTTTCTGCTTACTTCGAGAAAGAGACCGCGCAAAATACGTAAAACAAATTGGTTTATTTGAAAATTAAGCATTACAAAAATATTTCTGTTTAAAAAATGAGGCAAGAAAAGTATACAGGTTGGTGGAGGTGAAATGCGAACATAGGGAAATATATGACAATGGAGTTATCATGCTAGGCATCTTGATATACGTGGAATAAGTACTGTCAATGTCAAAGTAGCTGTCATTAAAATTTTTATTTTCATTAAAATATTTTCTTTGCATAATAATGTATGTGTACGAGCAGAACGAGAAAGTTTACATGCATTTTTAGATTTTATTATTATTTCTGTTATTGATTACTCTTTTTGTCAGACAAATTCACATTACTTCGTTTTGTGACACTACAAAATATATCAAGACACAGAACAAAAACAGTATGAAGAAGAGACACGAGCCTGCTATTTTGAATTTATCATGTTGATTTTGGCGACATCTATACGCGGCACCATGAACTAATGCAAGTAGTGAGGATCATAGCAGGCGTATATGAATCTCATGCGAATTATTTACCTATTTAAATTATTAAAATTTATGAAGGAAATAATAAATCATTGCATTAAGTACAAAATATTTATTTATCAGTTAATATTAACAAAGTAGTACAATAACAATAATATATAATTAGATAAAGCATTGTGTATGGGTACGCGTACATGGTGCAAAAGTTACGGAGGAAGCAACGTGTGAACCAAAGATTTGAAAGATTTGTAACTACCATTTCAGACTGTATCGGTATATAGATAAAAATAATAATTTATCCTATAGGGCGAAACGACATGAAGTTTTATTAGACGCAGAAGAAGCGTACGATTAACGTTTGAACAGCAGGGAAAAAAGAATTAAATTTATAGAAAATTCTTGCAGCATTTATTACTCCTAGTAGATGTTCCTTTCTCTTGATCAGTCGGTACATTTTGCTGTTCTCTGCTGATCAACTTCGACTTTTGCAAAATCATTTTTCTATTTTACGCAATGTAGGTAAAATTTTCATAACCTGCAAAATAAAAATTGCTATTAGCGTATCATGCGTGTTCATATTATTTTGTAACTTGAATTGCGGTACTTGTATAATAAAAATTAAATATTTTACGACTACGACTTCTATATTACTGGAAAATGTTATTAAATACCTTGCAATAGAAACCAACATCTTGGGTTTCTAAACGAACAACATTTTCAAACTGCTCGCCTTAGAACTTCATTATTACATTTGTCAGGAGGTGTTTCTGATTATTTTTAAAGTGAGAAATTGGTTTCTAGTTCTGTTTTTGACGATTAATAGCTGCTGTCAACCATGTTCTCAGTTGTTCATCATTTTTTGGAATTAATTCACATTTTCGCAGAAGCAAAACAACAATACTACCTACTAAAAATAGTATATTAAAATTCATATTCTTTGATATTATACAATTATCATTATTACTTACCGTCTCAATTAATATGCTTATTACAAAAATTTTCATGCAGCACTCAACAATTGAAATCGAAATAGTGACATTTTAAATTAACAATAACAATAGGTATCTGGCTGCGCGTGCGCATGTAAAATCACGGGAATGCTTATAGTTCCAGGTGCCGCGTATAGATGGCAGTAAAATCACTTGATAAATGCCGCCCTATTGCCGTGTCGGTAGCCTGATATCAAGATACCTGGCATGAAAGTTCGATTGTCATGTATGTTCCCTATGTTCGCATTTCACCTCCACCAACCTGTATAATAATGCGTCGTTATTTACTTTGTCTACGGCTATTTAAAAAAATATTAAATATATGTTTGTTATAGAGTTATAATTAACTTGATTTTTGTCCGATAAAACTTCTTATATTTTGCTTATTGGTCAATAGAACTTACTGTACCATATCATAGTCAAACGTAATAATTGTAATAGCCTGTTACTGCGGCACGTAAACAGATTTAAAAAAATTAAAAATGCAAAATCAAAACCGTTAATGTTAGCAGATTTGTTAGAGAAGAAAGTTGAGAAAGATCCTCCGATTTTAAACGGTATTATGTGTAAAGAAGGTAATTTATAATAGTTATTTATGGTCCAATTATAATCGTAAAAATAGTATGGTATTCTACACGAGTTTTAATATGACAATTACTCATTCGAATGATTACTACACTCGCCTGCGATTCACGAATAATTATTTCTAAGTAAGCAAAAAATCTCTCATTAAACAAAATTATATTAAAATCGATTAAAATGAATTTTTTTTTTATGAATCAAATAATTTCTGGCAAAAAGCATAATATAAATGTGTTTTGGTAAAACCACATTGGTGGGGTTGTTGACAATGGTGACGGGATTTTTTTGATTGTATGGTCAGCAGAAGGTGCAGGTGCGGTCGGGCACCATCACCGTTCCCGTTCGGCCTGGTGTGGCCCCCACAGAGCAGGTGAGAAGTAACCGAGCTTCGAATTTGCCTTTTGTTCATCCACATCGTTCGTGCATGTAGAATTTGATTTTTTGTTTGCATATTAGGTTGATATGTACGAATACAAGCAATTATTTACAAAGTTACTATTTAATTATTGACTGTTGTTTTTAAAAAGGTAAAAAATTGCTCCAAATATCAGTCATACAACATATATATTATTGCTATCAGTTTTTAGAGTAAATGAATGTATGTTTTATGCTTTTGTATGTATGAAGCTTTTGTAAAACTGGAATATTTGTTTAGAAATGTGTCTGATACATGATAGTATGTTTAAGTGTAAACCAAACATCTATTACTATATAAGAAGAATGTATGTTGTAAGATTAATATTTCGAGTAATTTTATTATTATTTCTTAGTTTGTTCTTTTATTCATTGAAATTTTGTGGTAAGTATAACAGTAGTTTAGAGTTGTAGTAATAAATTGATTAGTTTTAATGCTCGATTTGAAAATAGTATTTGTGGTTTTGCTAAAACACGTTTATTACGATTAAAGTACTTAGCAACATGTTGAGCATGTAATTGAATTTGGCATGATATAACAGCTGTCTTGTTTGCTACAATGTATCGATTATTTTATAAACTTTTTCTTAATTACAGGATGACAACGAAGGTCCTGTTACGAAAAGTATCCGATTGACAGCATCTTTAATATTACGGAACCTAGTCATCTACAGTAATAATAGTAGAAGGTATGAATTAATAAAGTTATTGCGCGTAATTCGTAATTAATAAGAATTAACAGAAATAGTTATTTGTTCAACTACACAATTTGCAGTAAAACAACTTTTCCCGTTTCAAGCACATACTTTTCGAAAATTGAGAGTTAATATTGATTTCTAGTTTATTTTTAATATATATTTTGCTGTACTGAATGAGTTCAATATTTCGATTTCTATTTAAAAACAGTTATGAAATTGTTGCTGTAGCTGCTGGTATAGGTATTAATACTTTTATGACTGTTAACTGTCAATAAAAGCTTGCTCTTTCAGTCCATCGATATTAGATATATACTATAGATATGGAACGGATTTCCTTTTGGCCGGATCACCGAAACCGGAATTCTGCCCTCTTTTTAGACAGGATCACCGGAATTCCGGCCGCCGAATCTTTCTTAATTTTGTGGTAAAAATAACTAAAATTATCGTAAAATTTCAATATTGTTCAAAATAGAAAAGGGTTAAAAATGATCTAATTTAAAAATTATTGGGAAATTCGCAAGACACAAATAACAGCCAATGGAAGAATTGATTACAATAATAGTAACCATGGTTATATAAAAATTTAGCGAAATTTTTAAATTATACTCTATATGGCCATTTGCACCGCTTCCACTTAAATTATAAGTGTCACTTAAATGAAAAATATCGAATCGAACTCACGACAGCAATGTTATTTCTACGTTTGACAATATGATTTTGATTCGATATTGTTCATTTAAGTGACACTTTATAATTTAAGTGGAAGCGGTGCAAATGGCCATTAAAAACTAATCGGACAAATCTGAAGTTGGAATCGTTGGAATGCTAAAACTGATCGTTTTTGATTGGCTGATGTAACACCAGTTTTACACCACACAAACTTTGTAATGTAAACAAACGAATGTTCTCCATCTTGTCTCGTGAGCTGTTGTCAGTGACTGTATCGAGTTTTCCCGCTGATAGGTCAAATTTAGTTTGGCCGCAAAAAAAATCTATACTTGATGTCAGCTTAGAACATAGCGTTGAGTAAGATAGGACGATGATATGCTTGAATCTGATTGGTCGAAACGAGAGGTGGATTTACACCAGCGAACATTGGAGAGATTCGCGATTTCATTTCCGTTTGACATTTCAAGTTTATATAACCTGAAAATAGTAAAACAACGTGTGTTTCACGACGAAAATGCAACAATTTCGTGTTTCTTTTTTACTTCCTTGTTATTTTGACAATTTTTATTCATCTATAGGTAAGTTCGCGCCAAAGTTTAAAATAATAGAATGTTTGGGTGTAGAACGGACTGCATTCACAGTGCCACCTACTATGTTCTAAGCTGAAACAGATTTTTTTTTTTTATAGTGATATTTTTCTCGTATTTACAGTGTAAAATGGCTCAACGAGACAACTTCAAGTTTGTCCGTTTAGTTATTAAATCAAGTATAGTAGCTTGAGGAACTTAACTTTAATGTCAGTTTGACATTAAATTAAAAATTGGTTAAATTGTCACTTTGAGTGTAAATAAGCAATTAATAAGGTAAATAATACATATTTATTAATGTTAAATACAAATTTAAGAAATAATTCAAGTTTCTATTGTAAAAAGAATTCAAAAATAGAGCAGCGGTGTAATAGCGATTTTCTTACCGAATATGCACTCGTGCATTAATTCATGTACAGATGTGATATTATAAGTGAAAATTTGTGTCGATTATTTCACTTATGTCAATTATACTGACAAATTTTACATAGTTTCATAAACAATTACAGTAACAAATGGCTTGCCAACGGGGGTTTGTCGCGCGGTAAATGCCCAAGACCATTTGTCACCGACAAATCGCCGTTGCCTAAGAGAAACAAACACCACATTTTCAAAATAAACAATCAGTTTTCTAAAATGTCAGAAGTGACATTTAATACAAAAATATAGAGATATCATTCGAGAAATATTCTTCACAAATACCACTCGCGACTCTTACTTTATCAGTAAACTTTTCTTTCAAACATTGTTTACCTTTAAGCAACATCCTTCGAGTCATCTGCTCAGAAAAAATCCCTCGAGCTACGCTCTCGTGATTTATTCGAACAGATGACTCTCACGATGTTGCTAGGTAAACAATGTTTTCAAGAAAAGTTTACTGATAAAACTTGAGTCCCTTGTGATATTATATACGAATAATCAACCCTTCATCAGTATAAAATTAAGAATTTTCTTGGCTATTATCTACTATTACTATTGTATACCACAGTATAATATACACGTTCCTTTTGTTACTATTTTTTAAAATTATTTAATAGGGTATAATAAGATTGTTAAATACGTCTTTCCATTAAAATACTAGACATTTCATGAAATACTGGCATATAAAGTTATCATTTTATTACACTATACAATACAATATATCGAGGATAGAACCTCTGATTGAACTGAACTAAATAACTATCCAGATACCATTCTTGATAATTGAATCATTAACACCTAATATTTCGGCATGTTCTAAGAATAACAAAAGTTTTATTAGTGCATTGTATAGGGTGTTTTTTTTAGACGTGTGGTTTTCAAGAAGAAATAAAACGCATATAATTTAATGTTATGGCCAAGAATTTAGCTTTATTATAAAGATAAGGGTTTGCCATTATGTTTTAAAAATGATTTCGGGCAAGTGGCCGCCGCGGCTGGTTCGAATAAATTCCAGTCGAGAGGCCCAATTTCCGACCACTTTTGCAGCAATTGGGGCCGTATATCAGCAATAACGCGCCGAATATTCTCTTCCAAGACGTCAATCGTTTCGGGCTTATCTGTGTAGACAAGCGACTTCACATAACCCCACAAGAAATAGTCCAGCGGTGTTAAATTTAAATTCAATTTTAAAAAATTAAATTTTCTTGTGAAAATCGGGATCAGTGGCCATATCGTTTTGGGCCCATTCACGGACGTGCGACTTGCTTGATGGTCGTTTGACTTCAATTCTTGCACGAGTTGGATTTTGTAAGCCCGCAAACCAAGATCCTTCCGCAAAATCTTCCATAAAGTGGATGGGCACAGCTCCAATTGCTGCGCGCGATGGCGGATGGACTCAATCAGGTCTTCTTCGATACTCTGCTCCACAGCAGCAATAGCGTCTTCGGTGCGCACTGTACGGCGTCTCTGAGGATGCGCATTATCCACTAGAGTAAACGTGGTGCGAAACCGATCCATGGTTGCTCGAATTACCGACTCTGCTGGGCGATTATGTCGACCGAATATTGGACGCAGCGCGCGATGCGTCGCGCGAACCGAACCATTATTTTGGTAATAAATTTGCACGATTTGCAAACGTTCTTGAGGAGTAAGTCTATACATTATGAAATGGCAAACCAAACTGAGCATAAATCAAGTGACAGCTGTCAAAAAGACCATCTCCGAAAAAAGTAGTGTCAACTTGAAAACCACATTTCTAAAAAAAACACCCTATATATAAATTTAATGGAAAAGACAGAACTTTATATTATAAATAAAAGCAGCTAATTCCGGCCAAGTAGCCGGATTTTCGTCCCATCACTAATTAGATGTTAAAATTCTGATTTCTGCAGGTACTTAAGGCACTATGAGCCCCATCTAGCTGGCGTGGCCCTGAGCAACGTGGAATCATCACGGACAATCGCGCAGCTTCTATATGACATGAACGACACGAGCACGTCGCGCAGGTGACCCCAGAACAAGCGGCTGCTCCCGCCATACCTCGGACTCGGCTACGTCGCTCCTACTCTCTAATTGATCAGGAAAAGTAATTACTAGAGTCCATAGCAACCCAGTGTCGATGCAGAAAGAACATTGTGTTATCTGAATTTAATCTCGTCCGTAACACAAATAATGACATAATTACGAATTTATATGCAGAATAAATAACTAAATACCTAAATGGAATATTGTACAAATTTATATTATACTATTTTTATGTTTGTTCGCTGATAGTTTCAATGAATCATAGAAACAATCATGAATCAGTATGTGTGTAGTACTCCTTTAACAGTAAAATTTAACGTACATTAATGATTCATTGTTCATGTTTCTTTTGCAGTCATTGATTTTATTAAGAATAATTTATGCTTACGTATTTCGAAATTTTGATTTTTTTTAAGTTTGCAAGCGATCATGCATTTTATTTTATTTTTTTTATAGATCAATAGAATTGTCAACACTTTATGTTTTTATATAATGTTGAATGTGCAATTTGTTTATTATTATTTATTAGCATTATTTCATTGTATAACATGTTGAAGTAGCTACTTGTACATAAACGTCCGGAGTTTATTTATTTTTCTTTTCATCTATTTCTTCTCTATAATCATCAGTGAGGTACAGGATTATTGCAAAATTATATTTTCAGTTAATTGAAATGTTGAAAATGATTAATTTTGCAAATATTCTGTAAGATAAAATCGGTGTTTTGTTGGTATAATGAATATGCTCTCTGTCTCTCGCATCTTATCTCTCATATGAAGATCTGTTTCACTCAGTATTACAATCAGCACAACTTGAAATGAAATTTTCAATCTTGTCAACTAAACGAGGATGACTGAACCCCGTATGGACTTTCAACTTTTGTACGTATTATTGCCTACTGGAAATGTGAGGCTGCAAACTTGTAAGTCCCGCGTCTTAAAACACGGCTATAATGAAAGGGAACAAACCTTTTATTTGTATATAGGCGTGTACTGTTATTAACATGGTCTATTTTTCATGTGCTTTATTGTAGTTCTTTTTGTAAGACTGGACTTATAAAGTAAAGCACTGTAAATTGTTTATGATATATCAAACAATAAAATGCATTTATTGTAATTATGATATAGGGAAATGTTTTTTAAAACTATTATATTAGTCCTTTTCTATCTTTTTTATTTAGAAAGACATTTGATGATCTTAAAAATTATGATTTTATCATATTAATAAAAGGTTGTTAGTATTTGAACGTATTTCTTGTACAAAAATAAATCTGTATAGAAAATTATGTTTAATCAAATAAACAAGGTGCACATTTTTTTTAAACTAAGTCATGTTTTAATATTCGTAAGATACGGAGGATATTGATAAAAGTAAATTTTTGTTGGGCCAATGGACTTCGGAAATTTTTATTTTTAGAGAATAAAAATTTCTGAAATTGAAGATGGCAGCACATGCGCATTTCATTGAACGATAGATATGATATTAGTGAGGTTAATTTAGCGTGTGTTCTCGAAAGAGCCATGGCGTCAATTTTGCGTTCTGCAAAATTTGTGAGATATGTAGCTGGTTTTGCAAGAAATATAGTGATTAATCCGCCAAGGGAGTTTGACGCAAACCTTATCAACAATACAACATGTCTATGTGGAGGATTACAAAGGTATGTATTATTTAATGCGTTTTTTACTATTCACGCCGGCATGATCTTATGCAATCTTCCTCAGTATTTGTTTTCCAATTATCACATTTCTTGTCTATAACACTTAACGCGTGTGACTAAAACGTACTCTAAATATGAATTATTTATCGAATTTTTACTAATAATGTTAATATTTTGTTGTAGATCTTTGGCAACACAAGTGTCATCACGAACACAACATGACCAAAATTTGGAACGCAGTATTCGCCGTCTTGACCAAGATGTTCGTCGATCTGGTCGCATTTCTCGACGTGACATAGAAGACATTTTAGAAGAAATTCGCCACACTCGCTCAGCTACAAGCTCACAATCTTTGTTGGTTATTCGTTGTTGCGGTAATTTAGTCCCAGAGGAGTTACCAGAAACTCGAACGAAACTGGTACAAGAAATATGGAACACATTGTTGAAACTGAATGTTCCAATGGATATATCTCACTATAATGCTTTGTTGAGAGTTTATTTGGAGAATGAACATCCATTTTCACCGACAGAATTCTTATCAGAATTAGAAGCAAAGGGAATCGAACCAAACCGAGTGACATATCAGCGACTAATTGCTCGGTTTTGCCAGTTGGGAGATATTGAAGGTGCCACAAGAATTCTGGAATTCATGAGGGAGAAGCAGTTACCAGTAAATGAAAATGTGTTTAACGCTTTGATCATGGGACATTCACACACAGAGTAAGTACACTTTCCATGATTGTTCATTGTTGTCGGTGTAACATTTTGAAATAGTTAACTTTAAAATTATGAATGGCTAAATTATAAATTTCTTGATAAGAAAAAACACGGTACACAAACATGCAATATTAATTTATTATTTTTATGTATTACTAAAATTATAATTTCAGTTTATCTTTTTGAGCAACTACTGTTATAATAAAAACTATTTCGTATTACTTTATTTTATTAATATATTTGTTATTTATTATGCACTGATAGACAAAAATATTCATTGTTTTATATAACTGTGAAACAGATGTTCGTATACTGTCATCGCTGTTGCCCAAGCTCCTTTTCTTTGTTTCTTACTGCTCAATAGTTAGAACATTTTTTTTTGTTTTTACATACATAAATTTCATGTTGTAGTTTGTGAATACGTACCTAGACAATATTAAGAATTAATATTTTTATTTTATTGTTATTATTATTTTGGAAAATTAGTTACCTTTTGACAAATATTTTTATGTAGTATGTATGTATATTTACAATATTTTAATCTTCTTCGCAGCGACATGGAGTCCGCGAAAGGCATCCTAGCTGTAATGCAACAGGCAGGTCTGGAACCTAGTGCCGATACATACACGACTCTTCTTTGCGGTTTCGCTCGTAAAGGCGACATCGAAAATATCAAATCAACACTTGACGAATGCGAAACCAAAGAAGTGTACCTCCTCGACAAAGATTATCTTGATATTATTTTCGCTCTTTCGACAAATAATAATAATGAACACGTACCTTTCCTTTTATCTAAAGTAAGAAAATCCGTTGGTTATCAACAAGATGCTATTAACTTAATACTTCGTTTGATTAACCGCGGACAAGAAGATACCGCAATTGAAGTATTGAAAACCATTCCGAAAAATACTAGACAAGATGGGCAGCAACAACCGGTTGGTAACTTTTTAATTCGACAGTTAGTTAAAGTCAATCGACCAATAGATAAAATTGTATCAGTTTGCCGGCATATACAAGAGCAAGATATAAATAACAAAGCTTTATTATACGCTGTAGAAACAAGTTTACAAATGGCTAATTCTAAATTAGCTTTTGAACTTATGAAGGAGCTACAAAATGACGGACAACAAATTCGTCAACATTTCTTCTGGCCCCTGATCGTAAGCCAGGGCAAAAACAAAGATGTCAATGGGATTTTAGACACTTTAAATAAAATGTCTGAATTTAATTTAACTCCTTCTACTGAAACAATTCGCGAATATGTCTTGCCTTATTTATCCGGAAACACAGACGAAATTATTAACGTACTCAGAAGTACTGGTGTGTCTTTAGGATCTGCTGCTAGTAGTATTATCCACAAATGTTTGATGGAAAGCAAAATTAAAGATGCTGCCAGTGTTATTAGCCGAATTAATGCCTACTATTCCCCTCTGTTATTACGGCGTCCGTTAACCTCTGCATACATAAAAACCCGTGATATTGAATCATATGTAGCAATTGTTCGAAAAGTTCACGACAATTTTGATCGTCGTGAATCAATTGCTCAAAAAGATGATAATGAAGAAGTTGCACAAAAATCAGATAAAACCGATATTGTTGGATCTTTCGTACTAGATATAGTAAATACTAAACCTAAAAATTATTTACCTATTATGCAAGAAGTTTTGACTGGTTTAGTTGAACACGGTTTGAGTATGAGCAGCTCGTTGGCAGAAAAAATTCAAGAGAAACTTGGAGAAAAACTTACTCCAGAAATTTCTAGCTTACTCGGCAAAATGACGTCAGGGGAACTGACGCCAGTTACTTTAGAAAAAACTGAGCCGCATTATACACCTTCAAGTGCTATGAATATACCTCAACTTGAACGACTCATTTCTAATTTAGAAGTTAAGGGAGAACAGACTAGTGGACTTAAAAGGCAGTTACTTACTTTGTACACTCGTGCTAAAGAGTTAGAAAAAACTGAAGCATTGTTACAGAATCTTAAACCGGAAGAATTTACTTATACTTCAGGAGTATACGCTCAATTAATTGATCTTTACGCACATCACGAAAAATTACCTGAAACTTTAGAATATCACAAAAAGCTAGTCGCTCTGGATCCGAATATAACTCTTGATGAATCAAAGGTAATTAAAGTTGTTTCTTTGTTAATAAAAAATGACAAATTTGAAGACGCCTTGAACTTTTTAAATACCCAATCTCGGGATAGAAAACAGGAAGACAGATCTTTCACGTATTCAGCAATGTGCTGGCGCTTGCTAAATTCATTAGCGGAACAAGGCAAAGCTGAAGAACTCCTAACATTATTCGATACTCTTGTTAAAAACGAATATATTGAAGTAAATAACGTACTTTTGGGTCCTCTAATTAAAGTACATTTAATTAATAAAGATTTGGACCGAGCAATGACTCAATTCGAATGGTGCTGCACTCAATATCGATCTACCCCTTGGAAAAACGAACTGGCTTGCAAATTAATCCAATCTGAAGATGCAGAAAAACTTCAAAAACTTACCGACTTAAGCACAAGTATTCATGGAGAAGTTAACAGTTTGTACGACTTAGTTTTTGCGTTTGTTGAATGTGGAAGAATTAGACAAGCCCGTAAGATTTTAGAAACTCCAGGTTTACAAAATCGTCCCCAAAGATTAAATTCAGCTTGCGAAAGGTTCCGCGAAGAAGGTTTAGTCAAACCTTTAGAAGGATTAATGGAAGCAACTAAAGATTTATCTCATATTGATCGTACAGATATATATTATCAGTTATTGTTGAGTTATATTAAAAAAGATGACCCAGAAAAGGCTCTAGGACTTTGGACTCAAATGCAGGAAGAAGATGTACAGGCAAACGATGAATTCTTAACACGTTTAGGAAAATTTTTGACTTCCAAAAACATTGACGTTCCATTTGTAATGCCTAAAGAAACTTCACCTCCTCAATCAGCTAAACCAAAACCAAAACAACCTGACGACGCTTTGAAAAACGAAATTGCACATTTTAGACAAGTAATTCGAAACGGTCACGTCGATGAAGCATCACAAGCCAAACACAAAGTATCAAATTACTTAAATGCTACAGATTATTCTCTATTACTAGAAGGCTTAGTTAAAGAAGATCGGCACAATGAAGCAACAAAATTATGTTTCGAAATGCTTCAGCGTAACATGCACCCTATCCCAAGAGTATTCAGATTTTTCCTCAACAAAGTAGCAAATAACGGCGATGTCGACACAATGGAAAGAATAGGAAATAAACTAAGTTCAGATATGAAAAAGATCTTGTCTTTTGATAATAGGTTATGTCATGCGAATATAGTAGCTGGAAAAGCTGATGCTTATTTGGATATTTTGATTAAGGAAATCGACCATGCAAAAGATGATCAGGTACACATTTTGGCAGAGAAATTTCCCAGAGGAGGAGCGGTTGGAATTCTGGAGAAATGTCCCGAACTTACAGCAAAATGTAAGTAATATTCACTTATCTTTATATAATGAAATACCTAATTTATTATTTTTAGAGGGTTTATCATGATTTCTTTCACTTATTATTTTATGTTCACAGATGAATCACTGGCCGAAAAATATGCAAAACGTGATGTGATCGCTCCAATGAATGTCCTCTGGGCCCAGCACTTCATCAACAATGACCCAGAAACAGCCAATCGCATTTGGAAGTCTCATCTAGCCGAAACTCCCAGAATTATGTTCCAAAGAGTTGTACAACTTGCCAGAGAAACCAAAAATGAATCACTTATACGAAGACTGATCGACCATCTCAAGAGCAGTAAAGTTTCTGAAGGCGCGTTAGGAAATGCTTACAGTTGTCTACTAGATGTTTTAGTTGGGTTAGAAAAACACGACGAATCAGTTAAAACATTCGAACAAGCTGTTAATGAAATAAATATCGAATATATCAACAGAACAGCTTTGTTGCGAGTTAAAGAAATTTATGAGAAAACAGGAAAAAAATTTAGTCATCAAATTCCATCAAAAAATACTAAATCATCTTCGAGTTCATCTAGTTCAAGTGAGGATGACAAAAAACCTAGTAATTAGATCATTATTCGTACTTTAAGTAAGTAGTCATTTCATTTAAAACTTTTTTACAAGGAAAATAAGTTTCCTATTGATACAGACTTTTTTATTTATTTGTTCCAGTTTCTTTTTTTTAATATATTGTAATTAAAAGTGCAAGAATGTAAAGATCATACTAAATATCACATTATATTGTTATATTATCGTTCATTTTTATTAAAAAATATGTTACTTCAATTTGCATAATTTTTTTTTAAATAATCAGTAGTGTGGGTAGTACATAAAAGGAAGCAAGTAAGTAAGACAATATAAAATAAAGATAATATTTATTTTTGTATTCCTTATGATTCATTTATCTACATTAAAATAACAATTTAAATATCATAATAATTATTATAAACGTAAGTCAAAGTTTTGTTAACAAGTCTGCCAATATTACAAATCTGTACAAGTGTTTTGATATTTTATCTACTTTTTATCACTTCCACATTTATTTGAAAATGTACACTACATGTATTATGTTTATTTTCTTTGTGGACTGAAATATTCTGACGTGGACCAATTTCACCAAATTGAATACTAAGCTAAAAACACCACAAAGAAAATAAAGAAGAATATTAGAACCGCAAAAATTTTAATCATCAGCCAACGATTTGACGTTACTGACTGAAAGTATTTTAAAATTTGCCCGTGAGCTGCATCGATGTTCATTTCAGCGTCCTGGACGTTAGTGTCAATCCGTTCTACCATTTCTTCTTGTTCTTTTACCATGTGCGCAAGTTGTTGAAAGATTCCTCCTAATTCTACAATAGTTGATTCAATATTTTGCATAGTTTCCGCTCTACTTTGAAGATAATTATCTGTCTCATCGTAGATCATAGCTTGCTGTTGCGTCCGCGGCAACAATTGACTGTTTTCCAAGTCGATGCTCACTTGTTCATCTTGTAACAAAACACTACCGGAAACAGTTGAAGGCATACTACTCTGTACAGGCCCTTGGGAAAATTGATCTCTACGATTTTTCTGTTGTTTCAAGTTTTCTGTTCTAACTTCCAATATTTGTTTGAAATCTGTTGACATTGTAGCAAGTTTTGACTGCAGAGCCAAAACAACACTACTCGAATGAGATTGCAGATGTTTTCCATTTGATACAGATCGTTGGATTTTTGAAATTTCTTGTAATTTAGCGATTTGTTGGTTTAAATTGTTAAGATCTCCTTTGATTATATATGTAAGTTCTTGAATTTCTGCTGATCTGTCGTCGAAAAGAGATTTCCGTTTGGCCACTAAATAATAAATGAATTAATTTTTAGTTTTCTTTTCTAATGTCTAATATACTTACATAATGTTAATTTCTCTAGCTTGGTGTAAGTACTGGCAATATTTTTGCCAATAGATCTAGCAATGTTCATAAACTCAGAATGACTTTGTATTACTTTTGCTTTTCTTGGATCTCGAACTGCAACTGCTCTAGCAATATTTCGACCTTGCATAGATCGAATTGCAGTAACAAATTCGTTAGTCCTATCGCGTGACGTCATGACTGGTTCAATTTCAGTAATCTCAGCAATATATTCAGAATCTAAACTATAATCTTGATTAGAAACATAGGGATACGTCCCACTTTGCCAGGTTTGTTGGTTAGAATAAATGGCAGGTTGTTGTGTTGACCAGCTTTTATTATTATCAGTTACAACAATGAAAGGTTGCTCAGATTCTGAGCCAGTACGACGTCTTCTTGCGGGCATTGCATAGTCAAATTATTAATTTTGCGTAAAAAAAACTTTGATACACGTATGTCAGCTGTCACTTTTAACCATTTCACAAAGATTTTAATTATGTTCGTATTCTGTTATCACTTTTACACTGCACAACTTAAGTATTAAAGAGAAATTACTATACTTAGGTATAAATTTTGAATAAAATTTCTATATTTTTGACAAATTAATACACGTATCGTTTGTGACGTTTCAGCACAGATGACAATTCTAAAAAGAGACTGGAGGGGATAAATATCAGGTGTAGTTTACCGGACACTCACTAGATGCTCTAGTTGTGCAATTATGCAAATAATTTATTTATAAGAAAGTTGTAAATTCCGCAATTCAATGATTTTCTCCATCGAATTATTATAAGAAATCTGCATTTCATTATCTTACAAATTTGTATTGAGTTGAATGTTAATCATTAATATTTATTTATTACTTTCTTGTTAATACAAAAAATCTGATGGATGTGGTCAGCACAAGATGATTGTTATAATTTCGGTTGAAATCATGATAAGGGCTCGGTAGGACCATTTAAGAGCCCCAAAAAATTTCAATTTTGAATTGTATTGTTTGTATCTCGGTTTGTATTTAATAAGTAAAGTTTGTACAAAAATATATCGTTATAGCTTTGACTTACTAAGCTTGCGGAATGCCGCACACAGCAGGGAGTAGCACTACCGGCGCGAGAGGTAGGATTAGCAAAATTTGAAATACACTAGGGTTTTTCATTTCAATTCATAAACACATTTTTAAATTTATATTAGTAATGAATTCCGAAAATCAAATAAGGGTTTTGATCTTTTCGTCAAATTAGGAAAAAAAAGTTTAGTGAGAACATATCTTGAGAGAATTAAGATTTATTTTAAATAAAATAAAATTAGAAAATATTTAATACGTACCTGTTCTTTCAACGCCATAAAACAAGCTTAAATCCGCTTAAATGTTTAACAATAGGCCTGCTGTGAGGGCCATAACGATATACCTTTGGACAAACTTTAACAGTCATTGACGCTCCATTTCTTTTTTCAAAATTTCTACCTTTGACAACAAAGAAAATATTTAAAAAAGCATAATTGCTTAGATTACAATATAATAAACAGTTCCTGATTTATGTATATAAATATATAATTATTATGAGAATACAATTTGAAGTAGGTACCTATCGTTAAAATGTACAAAAATGTATAGAATTAAATATAATTGAATAAATACATAATGTTTTGTTATTTAAGTAGTGTAAGAAAATATTGTTATTATGGTATAATTATACAATATGTTGCAATGCAATACTTACAAATTATACATGTTGACGCAAAGTAACCTACAGTTGAAATCACAAATCAGTCTTATGTTTAAATTAGTTTGGCTTCCGCAGTTCGTAAGTATAATTTTAGTTAATATTTTATTATTGTGTTACAAAGTTACACTGATTATTGTGATTAAATCATAGAGTGCCTTATTTTTTGTGCAATAGAAACTAGGAAGAAATTTGTAAAAGTTTAAAAAGGTATTTAAAACTTATTAAAAATAAGTGAGGAACAATTTTATTGATAATATTGCTGACAAAATATCAAGTATAAAATGAAGATTATGTGCATAAACGATGTCGAAAGAATTATATTCGACCAATATTATCGTCTAAATTTACAGTCCAAAGTAATAGAGTGGAACAAATTTACGGTCAGATGCAAGTACACTTATGACAAGAAGAAGACAAGATGAAAAGGATGTAGTGCATATAATACATAAAATTAAAAAAATTGTATGTTACCATCAAAATAAATAAAATAAATAAATAAATAATATTTTCTTAGCACACCCAATATCAAAAGTAATTTATTTAATATCAAGTACAAATCCTCGAACGAATTTTATTTTTTTTTCTACCTTATTTAAGGCAGGCCTATCCAAAGACAAAATTATGATCGAATATATCTTAAATATAGATTCAGGTATCGTATTGGGTAGTTTCGTATTAAAAAAAATCTGACGTGGACGTGGACACCACATGACTTCCTTGTACGTCTATTAAACTGTTCATACTTTTCTTTATAACTAAAATGTAGAATATAAAAAAATCTGACGTAGCCACCACAAGACCTAAGACCTCCCGCCATACCTACTTTATTCTTTTAACTAATTATACAAATATATTAATATATAAGTACTACTACTACTACTATACTCACAAATATATTTTAGTCATTTTATTTAAACTGCAGAAGAAGATATAAAGCATATTTTACTATTGTCACTGTCATGTCATAATCATTTAAATTTTACGTAGTAACAAATGTTAATCGATACAAGATACCGAAATACTAAATTATAAATATATACTTTAATTATTCTTAAATTATACCAGCAGATACAAAAATATTTATAAAATACCGATTGTAGGTAATAATCACACAATCTTTCATTTAAAACAAAAAAATTTGTCTTAAATTAAATATTTATCGAAATATTTGAAAAAAGTACTACTTCCGGTTTGTAGATTGAAACCAAAAATAGGAAGCGCACAACTAGATGCTATAACAGTCCTAAATACAAAATTTCAACTTTCTACGTCTAACCGTATTCGAGTTATATGCGACACACATACGTCCGTCCGTCCGTACGTACGTACAGACGTCACGACGAAACTAGTTATAATGGATTCAGAAAAGGTCAAAACGGATATTTCCATCAAAATCTGAAAACCAAAATTTTTCGCGATTACAATACTTCCTTTTTACTCTGTACAAGGAAGTAAAAACGAGCTCAAATAGAATTTACAAAACCTAATTGTAACTCATTAAATTCAAAACTTAAAACAACTAAAAATGAAAAATGTTTTTTTCTTACATACCTGTAACATTACAGGCATACAATAAAACTACTCATATAAAGTGTTATAAATCAATCGATTTCAATTTGAAATTTTTTGATACAGGCAATGGTTTACGAGAAAAAAAAATGAAAACTAAAAATTTGTTCTAGGTTAATCTCTAATTTTACTGTGCTAAAATATAAGGAGTATATAGGTACTCACATTTTAGTCATTTTTATGTAGACTGCAGAATACAGAAGAAGATTATGAACGATGTGTCACCAGGGGCCGCGGAGCCGGGGGGGCAGAGGGGGCTCAAGCCCACCCTGACATAATTCAGGGTGGGCCCAGCCCACCCCGGCTGGAATAAAAATTTACATGAATAATCAGAATTTTTAAATCTCACAAAAATATTTATAGTCCAGTCAAATTAGATCATATTTTGTCGTTTTGTGGAAAAATTAGTAGAAAGCTTTATTTTGGTATACACCTTCCCAATACCTTTATCAACAACATACTAAAAGTCTCAATCGATTGGACTAGAGCTTCGTCCGCCATTTTGAAAAAATGGCCGGCGTCTATTGTTTTTAATTTTTATCTCGTAAATAATTAATACGAAAAAACAGTTAGTAACAATTTGTAGAGCACAAAATTTGCTATAACATGGTATACATATTTTTTTATGAAAGTGGTATAGTTTTCGAGAAAATTGTGAAAATGTAATTTGAAAAAAACGATAAATTTTGATCAAGTTGTAGTTTATGTCTCATCATACAAAACCGGCTGTAATTTTTTTATGAATTAAAATATTGATTTCCGGTTTGCAGAATCCAATTTCCTGAATACTCTTCTATGAGTAAAATTGTTTTCAAATTTTCTGACGCACGGGTTTAGTCACAATTTAAGGATATTCTTACAAAAGGTTAACAAAAAAATTGTTTTTTATTTTACATTTTGGTGTTTAATTTACCGTGACTTCTGATTGAATAAAGTTATTGACATCGGGATTTCGGCATACGATTCTTTATAAAATTTGTCAAAAGATGATATGAGTTAGTTAGGTCGAAATTTTAAGACTTTTTTCTAAGAAATTATAAAATATCCTGTAACTCGACATTACATAAAATTTGGTAAGAAAGATAATAATGTTGAGCCCACCCTATGAAAAAATCGTTCCGCGGCCCTTGTGTGTCACTGTCACTGTTAATTAAATTTTACGTAAATATTTAACAATCATGGACAACACGATACTGAATATTAAAGTTTCATACTATAAATAATTATAAATAATAAATTAATTTCTTTCTGGTAGTACCATCTACAGAAATTTAAAAAAAATACTAATTGTAGATGACAAAATATAATCTTTCATTTAAAATAGAAAAAATTATGATAAATTAATTATTTATCGAAATATTTAAGCAAAGTACTACTTCCGGTTTGGGGATTGCTTCAAAAAAAGTAACTGGCATTTTTAGATTCATATTAAAATCTTAAATATAAAATTTGGTTATTAAATATTTGTAACTTTTTGAGTTATAGAGCCCGAAAAAATGTTATATACGACCTATAAATAATAACAAACATACGTTCGCGCACGCACACACACACACACACACACACACACACACACACACACACACACACACACACAGGCATCATCTCGAAAATATTTTATTCGTATTCTATGGATCCTGAAACGTTCTTATATGCACTAAAAAATCACATTCGAAAATTTTAACCCATATATCACAATACCTACCTCCCCCTTATAGAATATAAGGCGGGAGGAAAATTAGAGTAGATAAAGTAAAATTTGAGTAGAAAAAATAAAATTAGAGTTTTTTTAAACAATTTTCTTCAAATTTGTTTTCACATATTTCTGCATCCTCTGTGAAAAAAGTAAGATGATGAAAAACATTACAAAGTCGGATATTATGTTTTGATAATAATTTAATTTAAAATTAGTTTTCTTATATTTTTTCTTTAACATCAGTTATAGAAAAAATATAATTTTATAAACGACGACAAAATAATTATATTATTGACTCGAGAAAAATAATTCACTCGTTCCTTCGTATTTACTTTTCTTTCGTCGATAAAATATAATTTTATCATCTTGTTTAAAAATAGCTATTAAATTCAATTAGAAAATTGTAACTAAATTCTATTCATTTTATTTATTTTTCTCAACCATACAACATTTATTATAAAATATTTAGAACGAACCAACTGTTACTATACCTACCTTCCATAATAATAACTATTATTCTTGTTTGTGTAAGTAATTTAGTCGAGTTCATATATTGATGAATGTTTGCATTAAATGTTTCGGTGTTATTTTGTGAAATATAAGGCATTATATATTTAATAAGAAAGTATGTTGTATGTATGAATGGCATGTTTTTTATGTCCATATTTATGTACATATAAATGTGTATCAACTTTAATAGTAAACTTGTATTTTGATGTTAGATTCCGGATCCTCCAGAATTCCAATGGATATTTGGGTGATGGCTGCTGCTGAACGCTGTTTTCCTTTCTACATAGGTAAGTACATAATAATGTAAGTGCATCATATTTTTGTTAATTTCAAATAATGTACAAAATACTTGCAACATTTTATGAATATTTACTTAGAATAGACTGTTAACAATAATTATTTTTTGTAATATAATACAAAAATCATAGTTAAGGATCTTTGTATATAATTTATAAGCATGAAAATAGCTAAAACATTAAATATACCAGGAGTTTCTTGAAATAGGCGCACTCCCCAAAAAATTGTATTTTTAAGTAAATTACATTATTATAGGTTTATAAACTACATTTAAAGGCGCATTAAACTACATAAATAATGAATTTTTATTACTTCCTGTTTAGCCGGAAGTGACATCAACTTTTTACTTCCTTGTACGGAGTAATAAGGAAGTATTGTAATCGCGAAAAATTTCGGTTTTCAGATTTTGATGGAAATATCCGTTTTGACCTTTTCTGAATCCATTATGACTAGTTTCGTCGTGACGTCTGTACGTACGTGCGTACGTGCGTACGTACGGACGTATGTGTGTCGCATAACTCAAATACGATTAGACGTAGAAAGTTGAAATTTTGTATTTAGGACTGTTATAGCATCTAGTTGTGCACCTCCTATTTTTGGTTTCAATCTACAAACCGGAAGTAGTACTTTTTAAAAATATTTTGATAAATAATTAATATATATTTTTAATTTAGTATTTCTTTATCTTGTAGTCCATGGTCGATTAACATTTGTTACTATACCCGGTTCCAAATAAGAGTATAGTAGATGGCGCTGCGGAGCTAGCCCGTTTTTGAAACGTAGAGCGGTATTTTTGAAATAGTCTTATGCTCCGTGAGTCACGCGCTACTGACGCTAATCAACGACTCACTTTTTCAACAATACTAGCTGTTTTAAAGAATTTTTTATATTATTCTACATTTTAGTTATTAAGAAAAGTATGAACACACAAGGCGTACAAGGAAGTCATGTGGTGTCCACGTCAGATTTTTATTTTAAATGGAATACCCCGTATATTTTTTAAGATTTTGATTCTACATAAAATTCTGAATACTACCATGTATAATAAGCTACGTTTTCGTTGTAGATTTCTAAGTAAAATTATAAATTCAGGAAACACCCGGTATACTACGAATAATTAATGTTTTTGTACCTTCTTCATGGCAATGAAGTCATACTTGCTTTTTTATCCACACTAATATAATATACAAACACTTTTAAACTTAATAAACATAGGTATGTTATTATAATTAATTTCTTAATAAATATTTTAACAAGAAAACAAAGTATTAAAGGATACAAAAATAGATAAATATAAATTGGATAACACTACCTGTAATTTATTGCAATATATGATTTTTAACGACTCTAACAATATTATTTAAATAATTACGGGCTATAATTTTACAGAAAAATGATTAAAACATTCTTATTTGATAACGTCTAGCCAAAGCCACAAAATAAAGTTAAAACATTTATTTTTTTTAAAGTGTGTCTTGTCTTAAGAGTTAAGATTCATTATAATTTATAAATAATTTTACAAGTAAATTGTGTATAAATAATGTAATAAATAGAGCAACACATTAAAGTTATAATGATTGACAATAAATACTGTATCATAGAATCTCACTAGAAAATTTAATACGTCAGCTTAAATTTTAATTTTTATCAGTGATATTATGTAAACGTCATAATTGATGGAAATGGAATGCTTTTCTTAGGTGATTTTTAATTATTTACTTCTTATTCATATGACCACATGTTCATTAGTTTACTGGTCTATAATTAAGCTTATACTTCAGTTCAGAGTTCTGTTCAGGTTTATCAAGGAATCTTAATATTAGGTACTTCCACTATAAACAGTCAGATATTTTATTTAACAATCATATAACAATAAATATTATTTCCATTACAAATACAGTAAGTATCTACCAAGCTTGTCCCTCATTTAAACAATATATAACAATAATAATCATTTAGAACAAGTGCCTACATTTGTTCGCATGGCATGACATAAGCCCTTCAAATGGTAACTTTATAAGTCTTACTATAAATTTAAGAAAAGATTTTATATATTTATTTGGCAGTTTCAATAAAAATTTCACTATTTTCAATGGTAAAATAAACATTGATTTAATAACCCTGCCTATCATTTTTACTGGAAATAGCAATATTGATTTTAATGATTTAAACGGAAATCTAAATATATTTTTAATTACAGTTTTAGGAAATAATAATAATTTCTTTAATAATTTTAATGGGGAGAATAATAGTTTAAGAGGATGTAACAACATCCTAATTGGTAGCGACATAATGCGGAAAACAAACTTAAAAATTTTAAATGGTAGTTTAAAAATTGTTAAAGGCAGTTTAATTATTGCTTTTAATATTTTAAAAGGCAATTTTAGTAATTTTATCGGTAGATGTAAAATATATTTTGGAATATGTAAAACTAAACTCAAAAGTTTCTTCATAATATGCATCGGTAACATGACTAACAGTTTAGGAACTTTTATTAAAGTCAGTGAAATAATATTACCAATAAATAGAAAACCAAATTTAAATACAAATTTGAATGGAAATATTGCAACCTTTTTAATAGATTTTAAAACCTTTCTCAAAATTTTGAAGGGAATCTTGATTATTTTAAAAGGCAATTTTAATAATTTAAAAGGTAGCTTTATAAGTTTAAAAGGCATTTTCAAAAGTTTAAAAGGTAGCTTCAATAGTTTCATAGGCAGCTTCAAAAGTTTCATAGGCAACTTTAATAGTTTAAAAGGAAGCTTTAACAGTTTTAAAGGTAATTTTAATAATTTTCCACCGAATTTCAATAAAACTTTAAATGGTAACAATAATAATTTAAAAGGAAGCTTTAAAAGTTTTAATGGCAGTTTTACTAGTTTTCCTAAAATTTTAAAAGGCAGTTTCAATAACTTGAATGGCATCTTCAGCAATTTAAGTGGCAATTTAAATAATTTGAATGGCATCTTCAGCAATTTAAGTGGCAATTTCAATAATTTAAAAGGTAGTTTTAACAGTTTTAGTGGCAACTTTACTAATTTCAAAGGAAGTTTCAGAAGTTTTAATAAAGCTTTAATTGGCAAAAATAATAATTTAAAAGGAAGTTTTATTAATTTAAGAGGAAGCTTTAACAATTTTAATGGAAGTTTCAATAATTTTCCACCTAGCTTCAATAACATTTTAAAAGGCAATAACAACAATTTGAAAGGAAGCTTTATAAGTTTAAATGGCAGTTTTATTAATTTAAGAGGAAGCTTCAAAAGTTTCAATGGAAGTTTTAATAGTTTTCCAGGTAACTTAAATAATATTTTAAAAGGTAACTTCAAAAGTGTTAATGGCATTTTTATTAATTTTATGAAAAATTTTCGTAAAAATTTTAATGGCAATAACAAAATTTTAAAAGGAAGTTTCAGTAATGACAGCGGAAATTTCAATATCCGAAGAAGATGCTTGAAAACTTTCAATGGCAGTTTTAATAATTTTACAGCCAATTTCAACAAAATTTTAAAAGGTAACGATAACAATTTAAAAGGAATTTTTAATAATTTTAATGGGATTTTTAATAATTTAATGGGTAATTTTAATAATTTTAAAGGCAGTTTTAACAGTTTAAACGGCAACTTGAATAATTTACCTGCAAGTATAAATAAAACTTTAAGAGGTAGTGCTAGTAATTTAAAGGGTAGTTTCAAAAGTTTCAAAGGTAATTTTAGTAACCTTAAAGCTAGATTAATTAATAATTTTGGTCCAAATAGAATTATATGTTTCAAAAATTTTAATGGAGCTTTAAGTGGTAAAGACAAAATTTTTTTGAATGTTTTCAATAAAGTTGATACTGTTTTCGGTAATACATGTTTAAAAATGGGCTTCAGAAACAAGTTGATCAACAATCGAGGTATAAACATTATTATTTTAAATGGTATTTTAAAAAGTTTCCATAATAATTTAATAGGCAATTTCAATAACTTTAATAACAATTTAAAAGGCAATTTCAATAATTTTAAGGGCGCTGTGATTAATAATTTTGGTATGTATAAAATAGCATGCATAAGATGCTTCAAAATTTTTAATGGCAGTTTCAATAATTTAAACGGTAGTTTTAATAACTTCAAAGGCAACTTAAGTAATTTTAAAGGTAGCTTTAACAATTTTAAAGGTAGTTTCAACAATTTTAAAGGTTGTTTCAACAATTTTAAAGGTAGTTTCAACAATTTTAAAGGTAGTTTCAACAATTTAAAAGGTAGTTTCAACAATTTTAAAGGTAGTTTCAACAATTTTAAAGGTAGTTTCAAGAATTTTAAAGGTAGTTTCAACAATTTTAAAGGTAGTTTCAACAATGTTAACGGTAGTTTCAACAATTTTAAAGGTAATTTCACTAAGCCCTTAATTAATAATTTCGGTACATGCAGAAGAGCTTTAAGTAAATGTTTCAAAATGTTTAAAGGCAATTTCAATAATTTGAAAGGCAGTTTTAGTAATTTGAAGGGCAGCTTCAGTAATTTTAACGGTAATTTAAGTAATTTAGTAACAGGTTTAAATAACTTAAAAGGTAATTTTAATAATTTCAACGGTAATTTAATAAGATGCTTTAAAAATTTAAAGGGTAACTTCAATACTTTTAAAGGTAATTTTAAAAGTTTAATTGGCAATTTAATTAAATGCTTCAATAATTTAAAAGGTACTTTTATTAAATGCTTTAATAACTTGAATGGTAATACCGGTAATTTAATCAAATGTTTTAATAACTTAAATGGTAATTTTATTACAGGCTTTAATAATTTAAAAGGTAATTTCAACAATAGTAAAGGCAATTTCAACAATTTCAAAGGCAATTTCAAAAATTTCAAAGGCAATTTGATTAGATGTTTTAATAATTTAAAAGGCAATTTTATTATGGGCTTTAATAATTTGATAGGCATTTTGAATAATTTTAAAGGCAATATTAATGCTTTAAGCAATAATTTAAATAACGGTGTTACTAATTTGAAAGGTAATTTTAATAATTTCAAAGGTAATTTTAATAATTTTAAAGGCAATTTTAATAACATAAGAGGCATTTTTAATAATTTCAAAGGCAACTTTAATAATTTCAAAGGCAACTTTAATAATTTCAAAGGCAGCTTTAATAATTTCAAAGGCAACTTCAATAAAGTCAGCAAAGCTTTAAAAATTAATTTTGGTATAAAAACTATTACTTTCAAAGGGAATTTGATTACATATGACAGAATTTTAAAAGGTAATTTTACAAGTTTCAATGGCAATTTCAACAACGATCCAAGTACTTTAATTCCAAGTTTCGGTAACTGGAGTGATATTTTCATAAGAATTTTAAATGGTACCTTAAGAAATTTCAGCGGCAGTTTAAAAATTAAATGCATGATTTTGACCGGGAATTTAAATAGTTGTCCTAGTAACTTAAGTGGCAGTCTCAACAATTTTATCAGTCCTCTTATTAATAACTTTGGAATAAAGAAAATGATTTTAAATGGCAATGCTAGTAACTTCAAAGGTAACATTAGAAGTTTAAACAAACCTCTGAAAATTAACTTCGGTACAAACAGCAAAATTTTTATTGGAAGCAACAATAACTTAAACGGTAATTTTATAAGAAAACCAACAAATCTGATTATGAGTTTAGGTATCCAGATAATCATTTTAAATGGAAGCAATACTAACTTAAATGGTAATACCACAATATTCAATGGGAGAGTTACCAGTAGTGGTTTTATAATATTTTTGTAATCATACAGTCGTTTTATCAAATCTATTGGAAACAATATCAGTTCAATTATTTGCTTTATGGTCATGAAAAAATTAGATATGGGGCCCAATGTCGTTTGAGTACATGGAATAGTCCGCACAGGAGGAAGATGAATTAGTGGTGCTGGAGTAACTCCATTGTTATTGTTGATGTTGATACTTTTAAATCTTGGTGTTCTTGATTCTTCTAATAGTTCGCCAAGTCCTGACTACAAAGTCAATATTTTATATTAATATGCAAGTGTTTAACTATGACAAGTTACTTTAAGATTATGAGTAGTTATTGACTATTGAGTAATTTTATTATAATGTTTGTAGTTCAAAGTACTTTATACAGGTGGTTCAAAATTATTGACAAAAACATTAAGGGAGCGTATTATTTGATGTACTGATTACAACACAAAAAGAATTTTTTAGGCGGGCACAGAATATAATAGAAATAGCAGCAGCAGCCTACTTCAGAAAGTTGAAAATATCATGAACTAGTATGATATGAATATCGTGCAGGCAGCTTTTGATTATTTGAAAATATGGACTAAAAACGAAAAGAATTACGTTCGTTTTTAATCGCAACGAAAACGGAATATTTCGTTTTCGTGTTTAACGTTATCACCTAAAAATTTCGTTTTCGTTTTCGTGAACCGAAATTAGAAACCGGTTAAAAACGGTTTTAAAATTTTTACGTTTTATTGATAGGATATAGTCCAAATTATGCAAATATAATCATAAAAGGTAGTAGATATTAGATAAAATAGGTAATGAAACAAAAAGAACTTTGATATGCTCGATCATACTCTCTAACTTTATAATAAATTATATTTCCTCTATTAATAGATCAAATATAATCTTTTATAGTTACGATAGTGTTAAAAGTTAAGAACGGTTAAAACCGGCAGGTAATTGATATTATAAATTTCGTTTTTGATCTTGAACGAAAAAATATCATTTCGTTTGCGTTTTCGTTCTTCTAAAAATTTCGGTTTATTCCGTTATTTCGTTTGAAAATTGAAATGACAGTAGAAATGCCATTTAAAAGTTGTGTGTTTTTAAAAGTGAAAAATTATGTGCTATTTTTTGTGGTCGTCTAAAAAATAGCGTTCATGACTACTTGTTCTAAAGTTAATATCGTATTGCTCGTATGTTGCCTTACTCGGTTGCACCTCATTCGTCAAAATTTACTCGCATGATATTTCTCACTTTCGATCCTCGTTATGAAATATACTATTTTCAAAATTCGCAAAAATAATTGCACATTACTTGGAGCAAATATTTTTCTTGTTACTGGTCTTATAGGTAACAGTGATGAATAAAAATTAGTAAACAATAAAATTGAATGAAGTTTGTTACACAACAAAAATAAATTAAAGTAAATTTTAATGTTTAGGTATTAATTTTTATTCATTACTATTACCAGTGGCACGAAAAATGTTTGCTATAAGCAATTATTATGTTGACGCCCTAAGCTTGCCGAGTTCGAAAATCTCACGAACATTCGATAGACAATTTCCGGCAAGTCATGTACAGTCTATTTTTCCCACGACCACAAATTTATTCATGTATTATATTTTGATTTCAACTGTTACTGTCATAATTTTACGAAGGAACAAAATCATGATCATGGCATACATGAACAATGATTTTCAATAACAAGAATATAAGTTCTATTTAAATTTTTAAATTTTACCAGATACAGCAAAAGTACTTACTACTTTAATTTATGTGGATAAACCAGGTTTAATGTGGTGCAATATAATAATGCAATTTATCACAAAATAGGTAGGTACTTAATGACAGGAAAAAATTATCAATTATGAGAAAGACAACGGTGAAATAAAAATAATTGAAACTGTTCGATAACATATCGAACGGGTTGAACGGATGTGTCATATTGTTTATTTTTGTATCGAGGTAATTGTATGGAAATTGTTAATTTCTTATTATGGTCGTGGGGAAATTCTTTTTGCGTTTTAATCAATACATCAAATAACACTATGTATCCTTAATGTTTTATCAATAATTTTGAACCAGTCTGTAAAGGACTGAATAAATACTAAGATTATTTAGCAACAATTAGTTTTATATATTGCTCAAAAGTCAATGTTACTTTTGTATTACATGAAGTTTATTGGTCTCAAATCATAGTGAGTTGTTAAAATAACTTGCTAACAAGAGTAAAATATATAAATTAAATTACTTGTTTTGAAAAATATCTACTGAAATGACTTAAAAATTGTAAGTAAGTATTATTATGTTCTAGTATAATTATAAAATAGTCTACTTACTCTTAGAGTATATTCTGGCTTTCCATCTTCATCGTCTAGTGCCCCAATCAAATTATCAAAAAAACTCGTGTCTCTTTTCAGCCGAAGCCTATTTAAAAGACTTGAATCTACATTTTTCTGAGTTGACGCCTGTATTAAAACATTATTTAATTTTAGTTTATAAAAAAAAATTAAGTATGAACAGAAGTAGAAATTACAGGCATTAAAAGATATGCCCCGGTAAATCATTATTCTAAAGATATTTTTGTATACACTGTAAATAATAAATGAAATATGCTATTCAAATGTAAAATTTAATTTATTGACTAGTTTTTTCATTTTAAATGATATATGGTTAGATTTAAAATACTGCTTCAATTTATTAAATGAAATAATGAATGATGACATTTTTTTTTGTAATACGTCGTACTCAACAACTTTAGATATTGAGTGATTACGGAATATGCGAATATGTACTCATATTTTCAGTATAAAATGAAATTTGGCTTATTAAATAAAATGGAGTGATCATAGCAACTAAATGAAAAATAAGTACCTACATATTTGTATACCTTAAAATTTTTTGTTGTTCTCGTTCTCAATTAGTTGTATATCTGCTAGCAATTTTTCGCTTCGCCAATAGGATTAATTTCAACAAGTGCTATGTTAAGTATTAAAGTTAATGTATAGAAAAATGATACTGGAGTAAATACGGTTTATTACAAAGAACTTCAGATGCAAATGAAAATGTGAAGCAAGTGTATACCTACCTTATTGAAATGATCTTAATATAAATAAACTTTTCCTACCTGCTGCTGAAGGAATAGCAGCACGGCAAGTATACTCCATCTCCATAGTCCCCTTGAGGTCATAGTGGAGAACTATACCTTCTGGTTGAAGTCCTAGGTTTTTATAAATTTGAATTTAGACAAAGAGGTACCTGGACGCCTTCATCACCCATTTCATATGGGGGCTACAAAAATGCTTTATCGTTGCGAACCACTTACCATGACTTGTTATTATGATTGTTAAACAATTGTATTTTTATGCAATACGAGGGCGGATTGAAAAGTATCCGGAATGACAAAGAAAACAAAAGAAATCTAGTTATTTTTTTTGTAACAATCCCTTCGAAGCTCAACATACTTGGTCTAACATTTATCAAGTTTTTCGATTCTCGCCCGTACCTACCTATGTGACTTTCTTCAAGGTCCTCAAAATATCGTTTACAGCTTCGATCACCTCTTCATTCGACAGAAATCTCTTTCTAGCCAGGATTTTTTTAGTTTCCGGTGTAGGTGGAAGTCAGAGGGAGCCAAATCAGATAAATAAGGTGAATGCGGAAGGATTTGAAACTTTTCGATAATTTTTACTGTGCGATTGTGTTTGAATGTGCGGGTGCATTGTCGTGATAAAACAACAAATTTTTAGGCCATTCCTAGGGCGTTTTTCATTAATGGCTGCTTTAAACTTGTTCAAAAGTGTTGTGTAGTATTGTCCTGTAATAGTTTTTGCGTTTTCAAGATTGTCAATTAGCAAAACTCGTTTGGTGTTCCAAAAAATGGATGCCATCACTTTTCCAGCCGAATGAATGATCTTTGCCTTCTTCGAAGCGGATTCCCAACGGCCAGTCAACTTTTGTGATTGAAGTTTTGTTTCAGGTGTGTAGTGGTGACTCCAGGTTTCATTCATTGTCACAAATTGCCTCTTTAAATCCTACCAAACTATCGACTGAGGTTCTCGCTTGAATGCGTTTTTTAAATGAATTCAGCAAATGCGCCACACATCTTGCGAATAATTTCTTCAACCTTAATTCGTTATGTAAAATATGAAAAACTCGTTTATAAGACATGCCTATACCTTTCTTAATTGAACGGACTCTTATTCGTCCAAAATCGTATAATTGCTTTTGTTTTTGGACGTCCTGAACGTGATTCATCAATAGGATAGTTTACCATTTAAAAAAAAGTTTTTAATTGAAACTTCATGTTATTTGAAAGCCATTGAGAGTACTGATAAGCCTTAATTGTTCTTAATAGAGCTGTAATTGATTTTTAAAGTTTTTGTGCCGTAGATGTATAGCTGAAACTCTTCTCAAACCATGGGACTGGAATTAAAATGTAGGTACTCATTTAAAATCAACTGTTTCTAAATGTTACAAAAATATAAAATACAATTTGGTAGTTTCTTTATTACTATAAGTAAGAATATACGTGAAACACATTATTGTGACGTAGATGTATCGATATCGATACGTAAAATCTCAAATATTTAAAGAAATGTTAACTTTTTGAAAAAATAAGACAGCGTACATGGAGATGGATAGGCCACACGCTTAAGAAACCAAATGAAAATATCACTAGGCAGGCACTCGAATGGAACCCGCAGGGATCACGGAGAAGAGGCAGACCAACCACTACATGGAGACGGTCTATTTTAGAAGAAGCAAAAAAGCAGGGAAAACGTGGGATGAGATCAAAGCCCTTGCATTAAATAGAACCAGATGGAAAACCTTTATTGAGGCCCTATACTCCGCATAGGAGTTAAAGGAAATTATATAACTTTTTGAAAACTTTTTTCATGGCAATAAGTCATTTTTGAGGTCTCCTTTCAATATAATTGACTGGATTACTAATTTGCTACTATGGTAAAGTACCCTATTGTGTGCACCCTGCTACACTTGAATTCAGAAACTCAGAAATTTACGATGGAAAATGAAGCAGATTAATCCTTAAGTAAGTACGACATTAAATTCAGTAGCGGATTTCCCCTCCAAATGAAAGAATTTGGTAACGCACAAATCTATTCACACTTTAATGGTCATCAAAACCAGACTAGATGACAGATCGATTTGAAAATTTGTGTCAATTATTATGAAAAAGTAACCAAGATGACGACATAAATATTTGAAAAAAGTCCCAGTAGCCCATTCTGGAAAATTTTCAATACACCCTCGTAAAAGGTATTAACAAACTATTTTTTATAAATTTGAACAGTAATGTTATGGTACAATATCTATTATATTTAATTTAACCAATTTATTACGTCCATCACGCCTTTTAACTAATAACTTGGATGTGACCGTTACACATAGTGTAAATCATCGGTATAAAGATATATTTTACTACGAGTGCGGTTACCTCTCGTCAACTCACACCAACGGGAGATTTTTGTCCAATTCAAGTGGAATGTGTGGCTGAATGGATTTTAACCAGTCGATTACATAATATAAAGTATTCGGCTATCTGCTCCATTAATAAGTAATAACTAATTTATTTTTATTTATGCCAATTTAAAAAACACAATATGTTCGAAAAAATTATTTGGTTAATATTTGAAAAATATAATAGGTAGTAATGTTTGCATAATATTATTTTATATATTTAAAAATAATAGTATATTGTGTATCTAGTGCGAAAATGACGCAATTGCTCAATGTTGCCGAGCACTAGAGTTGCCTTTGCGCACAAATTGCACACGATATTTTTTGTCATACTTGCACAAAAAGTATCCTTTTGAGTGACTGTTTGCAATGCGCGCGAATAATCGTGCAGAAATTTTCTCTCACGCACATTGTATTTTCGTGCGCAAAGTGAAATTTTCCGCATGTTTATTTTCGGACGTTTTTACTTTGCGCACGCATACCTGCATAGTTAAGAAATGAGCCATGAAAAATGTTACTTTTCATGCAGGTATGACAAAAATTATATTAAGTACCTATAACATCAAAATATTTATTTTATTTAATGCTATAATAAATTCTTAAGATCTTTTTTGCATTGTGCGAGTGACGAATCCTACGAAAAATTTTAAACAATGAATACTTAACATAGAAAATAATGATTTAATATTTAATTAATTGAATTTAATTCAATACTTCACCTGGGTTGGTGTACACCCGAGTAACTTTCTCTCTCAAATAAAAAATCTGACGTGGACACCACATGACTTCCTTGTACGCCTTGTGTGTTCATACTTTTCTTAATAACTAAAATGTAGAATAATATAAAAAATTCTTTTAACATATTATACTAGTATACTCACAAATATATTTTAGTCATTTTATTTAAACTGCAGAAGAAGATATATAAAGCATATTTTACTATTGTCACTGTCATGTCATAATCATTTAAATTTTACGTAGTAACAAATGTTAATCGATCATGGACTACAAGATAAAGAAATACTAAATTAAAAATATATACTTTAATTATTCCTAAATGATACCAGATACAAAAATATTTATAAAATACCGATTTTAGGTAATAATCACATAATCTTTCATTTAAAATAAAAAAAATTGTGTTAAATTAAATATTTATCGAAATATTTTTAAAAAGTACTACTTCCGGTTTATAGATTGAAACCAAAAATAGGAGATGCACAACTATATGCTATAACAGTCCTAAATACAAAATTTCAACTTTCTACGTCTAACCGTATTTGAGTTATGCGACACACATACGTCCGTCCGTACGTACGTACTAGTGATGGGTCGTTCATGAACGAGTCGTTCAAAATGAACGACTCATTATAGTGTGCCGTGAACGAACGACTCTTTAGTTCATTCAGCACGGCACACCAGTTCACACTAGCTCCGTGCTACTATTTAGCCTCCGCTCACCGCTCCGCTCGCTGAACGCAGAAAGACGAACGAGTGCGAGTGGAATGAACGAAACGAACGAAACATACATACAGCGCACCGTGCTGAGTGCTGTGTATTCTGAGAAGCGTGGCGTTTCTGTTGTACGGACAACAATGAAAATAATCAACAATATGGGAAGTGGAAACAATGTAGGACTGGAAAGTAAATGCAAAAAATACATTAATGTAAAAGTAATAGTAACATTTTGCTAAATTTGTTGAACATTCTTCAAAATGTTGCCAGACAATAGGTACTCCTTTTTGCAGAATTTTTATTTTGTTTATTTTCCATTGTCAATATACATATACAACTACAATAAACAACGTTCAATAATCTATTGTTTGCAGCAACGAGTAATCAAGACGAGAACACAACTATCAACTAACTAAAATGCTAGGTTCATGCAGTTTGGCACATGCCACATCGCTGCGCATCGCACATGCACACAAGGCGAGCGCACAGTGCTGTGAGCATGAGCACATGAGCAAAGCAGCTCAGCTGAGCAGCACACTAGCACGGTAGCACGGTGTCATTTGAAACGCACAGAGCTGTTTTACAGAGTCGTTCAAATGAACGACTCAGTGTGAACGGCTCACTTTACTGAGCGGAGCGAAATGAACTGACTCACTAAAAATGAACGAAAGACCCATCACTAGTACGTACAGACGTCACGTCGAAACTAGTCATAATGGATTCAGAAAAGGTCAAAACGGATATTTCCGTCAAAATCTGAGAACCGAAATTTTTCGCGATTACAATACATCCTTACTTCGTACAAGGAAGTAAAAATAATGATATAATTTTGATAAGTCATCTCCCTACAATGAAATATAGGTACAGAAGTGTTAAAACAGCTTATAACTATTAAGGCTTATTAATAAGCCTATTGTATAATATGGGAAATGTATTTCTATCAATCTCGGGATATAAATGATCAATCACTTAAATTAATCAAACTTCTGTATATCACCATCACCGCATCACCTATAAATTTGTACTGGTTTATATTGCCACTATACCTCATTTCAGCTAAGAAAAAAGCAGATGTCACTGCGCATGCAGTCCGTATTACACTCACACATTTAATCAGTTCAAAATTTGGCGCGAACTTAAATAACGGCAAGTACCAAAACGTAAAAAGTACCAAAAAAGTAGTACGTAGCTCTTCGTTCGACGGATCCGTTTGTCCAGTGACGGAACAGTTCTCCGTCTTGCAGTTCCGAGTTCTACGTTTAGCGGAAGACTTATTTTTCATATTGAATATTTTGATATACCTACTACTATGTTCAGAGAACTTCTATTAAATAATTAAATTATTCAAGAAACCTTTACAACTATGAATTATTTACATATTTATAAAATATTTTTTTCTACGAAAGTGCGAATTCACATGTTTTCAGATATTAAAATTGAGTGGTGAAAATAATTTCCACTCTCATTTTATGCATTCAATGCGAATTTTACAAAAAGTAGGTACATTTTTCATACCTAAAACATTTGTTGTAATCTCTGTAATAAATATTCAAATGGACGATTTTAACTTAATTTGAGACATAAATCATTTTTCTGAACTAGAAATTATGCAGTTACTGGAATGTCAAAGCTGTCAAGATATTTTTGACTTCAGAGACAAAGGTTTAGATTCACAATTGCAGTAAAATGTCCGAAGAACGAAGAGGTTCAAATAAACTCACTTTCACTATCACTACAACATTCTGCATGAAATGTCATTATTTTTGTCATAAATCACACCATAAATGCAAAATTACAAAATTAAACTGTCAGTTTTTAGATATTGATATTGTTTTCAGCTCTGACAGCAAGCTACCTGATTTGTTTTTCTTAAATTTTTAAATATTTTTAAATATTTTTATATTTTTTATTAATTTTGAATATTTCCCACTTTAGTAGAAAAAATAGTATGTAACACTTTTGTGGAAAGGGTGATTGAAAAACTCGTATGATAGGAGAACTCAGAATTCGCTAACGCGCGCTCGTGCCCCAACTCATACTAGTTTTTCAATGAAGCCCTTTCCACACTTGTATTACAATATACTGTTTTATATGACAGAAAAACATCAAATGTATGCTAGCGGTAAATACACCAAAGACAACAATATGGAGAAAGAGAAACGTCCGTCCGTTGGACAAAAGTTGAGCCGCCGAATGGAGAGCTGCGTTGCGTACTATACAGGTTGGTGGAGGTGAAATGCGAACAAAGGGAAATATATGACAATGGAGTTATCAGGCTAGGCATCTTGATATACGTGGAATAAGTACTGTCAATGTCAAAGTAGCTGTCATATTATTGAAATTTTTATTTTCATTAAAATATTTTCTTTGTATAATAATGTATGTGTACGAGCAGAACGAGAAAGTTTACATGCACTTTTAGATTTCATTATTATTTCTGTTATTGATTACTCTTTTTGCCGCACAAATTCACAATACTTCGTTTTGTGACACTACTACAAAATATATCAAGATACCTGGCATGAAAGTTCGATTGTCATGTATGATCCCTATGTTCGCATTTCACCTCCACCAACCTGTATAACCTTTTAAGACATGTTTTATGAATAAATATGTCTGCTGTCATCAGGGGCGCACTCAAGGGGGGGGGGCTCGTGGGGCTTGAGCCCTCCCCAGACGACTGGACTTTTTTCAATTTTTTTCATTAAACATTATGTAAGATTATTTAATTTTAATTTCACTGAAGACTAAAAATAATCGCCTTTTTTCTGATTTTATGATTATCTTAAATTCAAATAGTTCAAATATACAATAATATACACTCCGTATAACGCATATATGTACGATTATTGGGATATTTTAATAAGAATGCGAACCTTGTGGAGAAATTTTGAACTTAAACAACGGTGCACTTGGGAGTGAAACTAAAAAGATGAAAGAAAGAACTGATACATTAAATATGAACTAAAATTAAAATATATGTTATTGGAACTAATATCAACATTTATATTGCGCCATATTCATAATTATTTAGCATGTACAGAATATGCACGCTTACTTAAATTCAATTTTTTTATATAACTGACATGACTCTGCTCAGAGTCGTTCTTATGAAATTATATCAACAGAGCTGCCGAAAAAACAATGTGTGTGCACAAGAAAGAGAGTAAAACGTGCAACTATTTATCTTTTAAAAAATGAAACTTTCAATTTAAAGGTGTTTGACCTTGAACTCTAAAAAAATTTCGCCCGCGGCGCATTTCTTTCTTGAGCCGTCCTACAGGTTTCATAAAAAATTATTCTTAGCCCCCCCCCAAGATGCAATCCTGGGTGCGCCACTGGCTGTCATCTATAAAATAATGTAGTACTTCGATGTAACTATGAAATTCAAAATAAGAAGGTACCTATACCTAAGTAATTTTAACGGAAATGAAAATGTTTGCTATAGTAAATCCACCTCTCCATTCAAGAATGCTTTTTTACTTCCTTGTACGGAGTAGAAAGAAAGTATTGTAATCGCGAAAAATTTCGGTTCTCAGATTTTGACGGAAATATCCGTTTTGACCTTTTCTGAATCCATTATGACTAGTTTCGTCGTGACGTCTGTACGTATGTGCGTACGGACGGACGGACGTACGTATGTATGTCGCATAACTAAAATACGGTTAGACGTAGAAAGTTGAAATTTTGTATTTAGGACTGTTATAGCATCTAGTTGTGCACCCCCTATTTTTGGTTTCAATCTACAAACCGGAAGTAGTACTTTTTTCAAATATTTCGATAAATATTTCATTTAAGACAATTTTTTTTATTTTAAATGAAAGATTATGTGATTATTACCTACGGTATTTTATAAATATTTTTGTATCTGGTATCATTTAAGAATAATAATTAAAGTATATATTTATAATTTAGTATTTCGGTATCTTGTAGTCCATGATCGATTAACATTTTTGTCACTACGTAAAATTTAAATGATTCGGTACTGCATGTTTAAATTTCTCCGGGAATTTTTAATATCAAAACAAATCTGAAATTATACTCTTTTTGGTTTTGAGCTCAGTTTTACACCATTTTTCATAAACGGATAAAATTGGATGGAAAATTGACAAAATTTGTGACGTTTGAAAGAAAGAAAGTGATTGTCAAATTGAAGTTTAATTTCAATGACTATTACAAAAATATTATTAAAATCATAATATTAAAGGGTAATATAACGAATTTTCTATATAAGTGGACTTGGATAGAGTATAAGCTAGTATGTTTAAAATTCTTAAGTATAAGTACGTAACGTATATTATACCTAAATAAATGTAATGTAATATTAGGTAAAATTTTTCCAATTATTAGCAATTAATTTTATAATAATAATTTTAGTTCTACTAAATTCCGTTCGGGGCACTGAAATTCATTATAAATATAAATTATATGCGTGGTACTTGCGCGCGGCACCTTGAACCTACGTTCAATTTTTTCTATCAGTATTTTGTCTATTTCTTATTACACCCGTCAAAAATTTTAATAAATGTGATTAGTGCCGTGTTTAACCATGGAAGAATCAAATGAGAAGAGTAATATAGCCTTTACAGATTTGTACGAAATGTACGTAAAAATTAAGATTGAAATAAAATGTCAATATGATAAAGGTGACAGAGGTAGGCAATCTTACTTTGAACCAATGTTGACATCGATTGAAGAAAAGTTAAAAGATGTGACTAAAGACTCTGAATTATACGCGAAACTAATAACTTTGAAAGCTTCATTATATTATGAACATGCGAAAATAATGATTGCAATTCAAGATCCAAATGAACCCTTGTGTCGGCAACTGTTGAACGAATCATTAAATTTTCTTGAACCGTACAAACTTCATCCTCACGTTACGTACTTATACTTAAGAATTTTAAACATACTAGCTTATACTCTATCCAAGTCCACTTATATAGAAAATTCGTTAAAACTTTTAGAAGATGCGGAATCATTCTACGAAAGCTTAACAAACAAAGCTGATATATTGGTTTTTAATACGGATGAGCTTTTTCAAAATGTGCATATTTTTAAAGGAAACAGTGAGATTAAATTTGAAAAATTGATTACAAATAATTTACAAATTCAAGCTTGGATTTACAATAAAATAAATTTCAGTAAAAAGTTTCTTAAATACCATCATATTGTGCTTAAAAGACAACTTGAATATGAAGATGGCAATGCAATACTTTGGTTTTATAAATGTGCTAGGCTCGGAGTATACTTTTTCAGTAACAATAAATTCGTGTAAGTAAACTTTATTTTTTAACTATCAACAATTTTAATACATATTTTAAATTTAGTGAAGGTAGTCATCATTTAGCAGCAGCAAGTTCAGTTCTTCGTGAATACGAAAGAGAATTATTAAAACATCGAAATGACCCGCAAGTCGTTATGGAATGGCGGAATGTAAAAAAATATTATGCTGATTTAGGCAAATATTGGTCCAAATATGGATTGTTCCTCTTTAGTGCCTCACGTCATTTAGCTGTAGGCCATATTCGTAGCGCAACGAGCATGAACGACGTTTTAATCCAATCGTTCCCAGATGTTCCCAGTAGTGGACCAGCTAGAGAATGGTTCAACATAAGAAAAAATTCAATGTTTTTTCCTCCCCCTAAAAAAAACACCCCAGAATTTTCAAATTTTAGCAAACAAAAAGACCAAAGTTATAAAGATTTAGTAGAAGTGAACGAACAAAAATCTGCTACTGATATTACTTTTCCACTTAAAAATGAAGAAAACCCTTCACAATATAGTTTAGCTAATAGTATTCAACAAGAAATTGAAAAAATGAATGAAGAAGTTGATAATAATGATGCCGAAGAATTAAACGAAGTTACAAAAATGATTATTGAAGCACTTGATGACAGAAAAAAAGAAGTAGAAGAGGAAGAAAAAAGTAATGGTGACCAAAAATTAGCTTCAAGTAATCCACAAGATTCAAAAGTACCTATTGCATTAAAACAAAATAGTGGCGATAAAGATACTCAACAATCTGAATCGACTCAAGCAACTCAAGGGAATGAGGCAAAGGTTGCTCAACCTCAACAAAATGAGACAGTCGCTCAAACCCAACAAAATGAGACAGTCACTCAACCCCAGCAACAAAATGAGGCAAAATCTGACACTACGATAAATTATGAACAGGAATCATCTGAATCTCTGAAAAATTTGAAAGATCCGAAAAAAAAAGAATCAAAATCGAGTAATTATTCAGACGCGCAAAGTTCGTCGTCTAGATTCGATGATGATGCGTTTTATGAATTTAAATTTCCTTCTTTGAATATATCGCAATTTGTTAAAGTTCCCACTGACTTGATTGATACTACGGAAGGAGCTAGGAGCTTTTTTCTTTACACGCAGGTAAAATTTAAAGGGTTAACCGATTATAGTTATATGACAAATGATCTTGAATATTACATACTGAAATTTTACATTCTAGTTCAGGCTACATTATAGTTTATTTCATGCTTGTGCCAATGCTCTGAAGTGTTCATATATACTAGTTTTAAAGGTATCGGTCACATAGTTTGTGTAAAATTTACTAGTTCCCATATCAGCATATTACAAAATATTTGACATATAAGACTATATTACCGGTTCCATTAAAATATTATACTTTATGACAGGATTAGCATAGCATATGACATAAGCTCTATCTGATCCGGCAATTACTGCAGAATTTCAACGATTCTTAAATAATATTGAAAATTACTTTATGTACAGAATGATGTATCATTTATTTAATTGATAAACATAATTAAGTCAAATACAATTTTTTAATAATGATTTATAACTAAATATTAAATTGGTAAATTTAATGCACTCATTTTCATTAAATTTATTCTTGTGTATTGTAATAGACTGAGTTTTAAATATTTTCTTATATTGGAACTCCGTATTTTCCAAATTTGCATACCTATAATTTTACTCCTTGATTTCGAAAATATTCATTTAAGATTATTCATACAATTCTACCAGTAATTTTTGGATAATATAAAATAAAAATAACGTCTTCTTTAATCTAATTTAATATAGGAATGGATAAATCGCGCACTATCATTCTACACAATGCAAGAGCACCCAAACGAATACATTCAATTAATTTTGGATTTAAACGAAATATACCGCTACTTATCAACCTATGAAATAGAATTGGAAAGTCAGTACGACATCCAACGCCGTCGCGTAGAAATATTAGAAAATCTATGCTCAATGTTGAAAGAGGCCCGACCTCACGAATATTTATTCGTTAGTATTGAGCTCCTTCAAGAGCTTATGCAAGCTCAAATAGAATTACTTATTCTCAATATTCGTAAATTGACCAATGTGCAAAGTTCTGGAACTATGCTGTTAAAAGATCTTTGCCAAGAACACAATGATGTTACACGGAAAATGGAAGCTCTTGTAGAAATTCAGCGGCGATTAGGTAGAAGAGATCAACGAATGTCTTTAGTTGATATGCAGTTATTTGGCTGAGATGTGTATTAAGTTTTTTGTATATTGTGTTCTGAATAAAATTGTTTCGTAAAACTATTGTTAAATTACATAAATACTGATATGTTTGTTTTAACTTGATTATTCAATACTTAATTACACTATAAAACGAGAAATTTTATTGGTATTAGAAAATAGTATATTCTACCTATTGAATATTTATATTAACATGTTTTTATAACTTATAAATATGTCACAGTCTTTGATAAGCATCTTATTTACATTTGATAATAATTTATAATCAATAATTAATTTGCACTTGATTTTAGTCTCCTAAATAGTAATACATGTGGTTCTGGTAAATGTAACATATAATGCACCCAATTCGGGCTTTGTTGGACTCCTAGGTTTCTCCATTCGGTTTCTGTCATTAAATGGGGTCGTGGCACATTTTTTGCTATTTCAGGAGGCAAAATAACGTGCCTATATTCATATTTTTTGTCGAAGTACTTTTCGGAATATTGTATTTGTTCAACTGGCATTATTAATAATACAATATAAAAAGTGTATCTGAAATTCACATTTGAAATGAGGTTATGTCAAAGTATTTCAAATTATAGTACTTACTGTAATATCTGTATCTTTATCAAATGTAACAACAATGGAGTTGATGTGTATTTAAAGTTTTAAAACAAAACCGTTAAATTTTAAAATTTTAAACGAAAATATACTTGAAATTCGTAGAGTACCAACCTCACAGAATGGTGTGAAATTAGCTAATTTTATAACTGCGCTGACATTTGACATAACTCAGCTAAGTTATAGTCCTACCTTTACGATTAAATATTGCACGGGATTCTACAAAATAGTAAATGAGAGCCTTAGCGCACTTTTGCTCCCGATAGAGACGCTGGAGGGTAAGTTACTTGTAATGATAAGAATGACAGTTAAGGTGAATATCGACCGAAAATTGAACGCAACCTAATTTGAAAATGAAATTTTTTATTGTAGTTTTTCGGTTTAAAAATAAACAAACTGAATTACGAATTATACAAACATAAATAGCAATAGAGTTCTATTATCTAAATAATTTAAAAAAAAAACATTTATTTATTATTTAAACACGAAAATTATTAGTGAAAATTTTAATTAATATTTACTCGGAAACGGGATCAAACCCGGTAATGACAAAAATAGGTGTTGTAAATTATATGGTCATCTATACCCTCTTCCACGCTTATCAAAATTAAACTTGTAATTTTTCAGAAAAAAAAAAAAATGTGTAACAAAATCGGTTTTCGTTGCTTTTCTTAAAAACTTATAACTGTTTCATGGTAAAAATTTATATTTATATAGTTTATGATATTTATAAATATAAAACGTACAATTTTGTTTTCAAAACGAACAAATAATTATAAATATTAACTTTATAGAATAATTTCGATCTCATAAATTCTGGTAATATAATGTAATAAAATAAAAAATAGTATTACATAGAACATTCATTAGACGAAAGTAATAAATTTTCAAAGCAAAATATCAAATAGTTTTTCAAATATAAATTATTAAGTACAATTTTTCCACATTTTATTTTTTCTTTTCGATATTACAAGTTCAATTTTGATAAGCGTACGACATATTATAAGTAATTCTACTGCCAAATATACAATATAATATTTATTAGCGTACCTACCCTTGATATGGAGAAAAAAAAATATTAAAATTTAGGGTAATAGGTTAAAATATAAAATTTGATATTTTGCGTACCTATTTCAAATCATTTTAAAATTATATATACAATAACTGTAATGATTATAGATTGAATACCACAACTTATCTATCACAAAAACTACATTATTTTGCAAAATAATTATTTTATAATTTATATAATAAATTATTGCGAATACAAAATCATCATTTTAGCCGAATTTCGGCTGTGATGGTGTAGGTGTTATTCCGAGATCAAGACAGAAATAGAAGAAATCTGCAAAAGTATTAAAGGTGACAGAAAAGATTAACAAGGACATCCAAAAAATGAAAGAAGCAACTGAGCTGAGGGAAGTAGAGAACGAAGAAATAAAAAACAGACTTGAAAAGTTAGAAAATATAGAGGAGAAAAACGTTAATAATATAAAATCCAGACTAGATTTACTTGAACAAGCAGAAGAAAATAGAATTAAGAATGAAAAACGCAACAACATAGTAATTAAGGGTGCACAATGGATAAAATCCAACAAAGATGTTGAGAAGTTCGTTGAAGATAAACTCGGATTACAAGTAAAAGTCACTGATACTTATAAAAAAGGGAAACAAGAAAATAAACAAGTGGTCGTAACTAAGGTGGAAAACTGGAGCGACAAGATGAAAATAATGAGCAATAAGAATAAGCTCATGGGTACAGAAATTTACATCGACAACGAGTTAACAATCAAAGAAATGCAGATACAGAAAGACATAAGAACAAGGTCGAAGAAAGAAAGAGAAAATGGACATAACACAAAAATAGGATATCAAAAATTGCAAATAGACGGAACATGGTATTACTGGAGCATGGACGAAAAAAAGTTAATAATGAGGGTGCCAGCAGACACCGGTTCAAAAAACGATTAACAAGAGAGACAGAACATATCGAAGATATATATGATGACAAGAAATGCAAGAACGGGAAAAATGTTAAAGGAGGAACGAAAAAAAAGTGCAATTCAAAAAGAAATAATAGATTCAAGAATAACAAACTCAGAGTAAGCACATGGAATGTGAGAACAATGCTGAAAGTAGGAAAAATGCATGAAATCGCAACAGAGCTACAAAGGTACAAAATAAATCTGGCGGCAATACAGGAGACAAGATGGAAGGACGAAGGAGTAATCGACAAAAAACACTATACTTTGCTGTACTCAGGAGACAAAAAACAAGGACAACACGGAGTAGCCTTTATAATCTTAAAAGACTTAAAAGATAAAATAATCGAATTTAGAGCTATTAATGAACGATTAGCCTATATAAGGATAGAAATGACTCCTTTTAATATGTCTGTATTAAATGTGTATGCACCCACAGAGAACACAGTAGCAGATGAAAAAGAAGAATTTTATGAGAAAGTAGAAGCCGAAATAGAAAAAATACCCAAAGAAGATACGGTCATTGTGATGGGCGATTTTAACGCACAAATAGGGAAGGAAGACTACATACGCGCAGTTGCAGGTAAACACACTATACACACGAAAACTAACAGCAATGGGCAAAAGCTATGTAACTTGGCAATAAGAAGCAACATGTTAATAAGCTCCACGTACTTCAAGCACCCAAAAATGCATAAAGTAACATGGACAGCCCCAGATAACAAAACACAAACACAAATAGACCACATATTAATCTCGAAAAGGAAACAGTCATCCATAACAGACGTAAGATCGTACAGAGGGGCGTGCGCGGACACAGATCATTACATGGTTGTCGCTACGATAAAGAACAAAGTAAAAATGAAAAGAAAAGACATTACTCCAAAAAATAAATGGAATCTAGAGAATATAATTAGTGAAGACACAAGAACTAAATATATAGAGGAATTAGAAATAAATCTAAACATGAAAGAAGAGAAAACAGAAGATATCGAGAACAAATGGGTGTGGATGAAAAAGTGTATCAATAAAGCAGCGCATAAATGCATTGGGAAAGAAAATCAAAGTACCAGAAGGAAAAAAGACTGGTTCAACGATGAAACCAAAGAAATGATAAAGGATAAGAGACTGGCAAGACTGAAATGGATAGAATCTAACAAAAATGAAGACAGAGATGAGTATGAAAAGCTAAGGAACCAATGCAACAAGGCTATAAGGAAGAGAAAAAGAATCTGGATAGAAAGCAAAATATCAGACATTGAAAAAGAGAGAATTAACAGAAACACAAAAAGATTTTACCAAGAAATAAAGGAGCACAATAGAACGCATAAACCCAAGTCATATGGCATAAAAGATAAATTCGGTAACATAACAGAAACCGAGCAACAGTATAAAAATGCATTCGTTGAACATTTTAAGGACTTATTAACAGACCCAGAACAAACCCCAATAGAAGCAGCCATCGACGAGTTGGAAACAAACATGACACTAGAACCGACAGAAGAAGAAATTAAGGAAGCAATAAACAGCAGTCGCAACGGAAGAGCACCGGGAAGAGATGGAATCAACATGGAGCTAATTAAGCATGGAGGTGAGGCCCTTCTAAAGCACTTACACGAGCTCATGCTGAAAATATGGAGAGATGAGTCCATACCAAAAGAATGGGACTCAGGCCAAATTATAACGCTCCATAAGAAAGGAGACCAGCAACTATGTCAAAACTATCGCGGAATTACGCTACTAAACACAGCCTATAAAATAATGACCACAATAATCCAAAAAAGACTAACACATACAACCAGAGATATCATCGGCCGTTACCAATGCGGTTTTGTTAAAGGAAGATCGACAACAGACGCTATACATATAATAAAACAAATAACAGAAAAATCTGTCGAACACAACATTAACACCGAGATACTGTTCGTGGATTTCAAACAAGCTTTCGACTCCATTAAAAGAGACAAGCTTATTGCAATTTTAAAAGAACTTGAAATACCAGGAAAAATTATAAGGCTAATTGCAATGACAATGAAAAGAACAACAATAAGCATAAAAACGCAAAAAGGGGACACTGAAGAGTTCATAATTAACAAAGGAGTGAGACAAGGCGATGCATTATCAGCGACACTGTTTAACCTAAGTATAGAATATATATTGAGAAATATTAACAAAGGAACAGTTAGAACAAAAGGGAGGCAAATAATAGCATATGCCGACGACATAGCGATTATAACGAAAAATAGAAAATTGACAAGAGAAACTTTGGAAGAAATAGTAATAGAAGGAGCCAAGATAGGTCTAAAAATAAACAATGAAAAGACTAAAATAATGATCGTAGGAAATAAAGTAGAAGAAGACAAAATTAAAATAGGCGAGTATACCTTCGAACAAGTGGATAGATTTAAATACTTAGGGGTCATGCTGACAAACAAGGGGGACAGAGAAGCAGAAATAAAGGAAAAAGTAGCAACAACAAACAAAGCCTTTTACGCCAACAAAAAACTATTGAACAATAAAAACCTTACTAAAACGACAAAGATGAGGATATATAAGACAATAATAAGACCGATCACCATGTATGCTGCAGAAGTAATGACAATGACGAAGAAAAACGAGGAGGAGTTAAGGATAGTGGAAAGAAAAATAATAAGAGCAATACTAGGACCAATAAAAGTATCAGAGAACGAATACAGAGCGAGAATGAATCATGAAATAGAGCAAGAGATGGAAGGAGAGGATATAGTAAGAAAAATAAAACAACAGAGAGCAAAATGGCTAGGGCACGTACACTGAGCCGAAGAACAAGACCCAATAAAGACTATCCTAGAATGGAGCCCAGGAGGAAGAAGAAAAAGAGGAAGACCAAGAACAACGTGGTTGAAAGAAGGCAGACCTACGAGCAGCAGGCGTGACGAATTGGAAGCAGAAAACAGCAGACAGGAAAAATTGGAACGAATTAATTAAGAAGATATAGAATGAAGCAGGAACGGAGACTGATCCCCTCCCACATAAAGGATCTAGAAAGCTCCCTACGGAGCGGCGCAACTCCACAAGGAGTGCTAATCCACCATATATATAATAATGAAGAAAATATAGGCGTTGGTTGGTTTCGCTGTTACACCCTGTATATATACTGTACGACGTGCTGATTATGAAACAAAAAGATTATTTTTAATTCGCAAAAAAAATGCATCGTATTTCAAGCAAACATTTTTTGCCACTGGTTTTACACAATATTTATTAGACATTTATTAGTATTAGATATTATGTAAACAATTACTTCATTGTAGAGAATTTGAAAAAAATTCTTAAAAATAACTACCGACCTAAAAAACTGTTTGCTTGAAATACGATGCAATTTTTTTGCAAATTTTTGTCCTAAGTTGTGGAACACTCTGTATGAGATATATTCACTACGGATCGTTGTTTAGATGATAAGTAGGTACCTTACCTACTTATCGTTCAATAACTGTAAAAGATACCTGTAAGATAAATTTTAGAAGATATCAAATGGATTACTTCAAATGCATTACTTTATGTTCGCAGTATTTAAGATATCTTTACTATGACATCCTAGGGATCGTTGTTAAGATGATATCTTTCGAATAACTTTAATATATAACTATAAGATCAATTTTAGGAGATATTAAATGGATATCTTCATAGGGATAACTTTAAGTTCACAGTACATGAGATATCTTCAAATTATTGTTATCAATAAGGTATCTTTCGAAATTATCTTACAGACATCTTTATTAAGAAATCCTAGAGATATCTTCTGGATAATTGTGCTATCTGGGTACTTTGTGCTATGTGCGTTATGTTCATAAAGTTAGTACAACTGGTTGAATAAAGCTCATTAACGAACTTGAAGTCAGTTTTTGGCTCAAGATCTTAAATATAAAATTTCAGTCCAAAATTCCAACGCGTTTTTCAGTTATCCAACATACAGACAGACCGATAGAGTGACAGACCGACTTTTTTTTAAATTATGTTTTTTGGGTTCAGTAGGGTCTAAAACGTGAAGATTCACAAAAATCACGAACTGTCAAAAAATCACGATTACAATACTTCCCTCTATTACATAGATCGGGGGAAGTAAAAATGAGTTGTAAGGATCCTAATTTGTGCTCATCCACTTAAAACTCACTATCCGATTTATAGTATGATTCCAATACCTTCCTTTACAGATATGGTGGCAGGTAAAAATTGTAAGGTAAAAGGACATAAAAGCTCATCAAATCATAACGAAATAATAACATTTCTGGGATAAAATAAATTATAGACATCAAAATAAATTGAGTTTTATATGTACCAAAAAAGAGACGAAGAAGATACATTTTTATAAACTTCTTTGTAATAGAATTTTATTCAATTATCATTATTTCGATATTTTTGAGATTTGTGAATTGCTTCTTTTATGACAAATTATAATTTCAAAATACGAAACGTGTTGGTATTTTGAGAGTAACTATCAAGACCCATAGAATATAGAGTGTCTAATTGAGAGCAATTCGCAGCTAGTTTACTGTTTGAGAGTTGGTAGGTACTCTCCGATAGTTATACTCTCAGAAGCGTGTCCATTTGAGAGAATACTCTCGATAGTATTTCACCCAAGTGAACACGTAGCTTTTTACAGATTATATTTGAGAAGTATTGTATACACAAAGATTTAATTTAATTTTATATTGGGGATGGGATATTATGAATTATTTTCTTGCAGAGAACCTCTTCCACCTGATCTAGAAGAAGAACTTGACGATTTCCAACATCTTTTAGTTCTCAAATGCCTTCGCCCAGACAAAGTAACGGACGGTATGCAAGACTATCTGGTAACCCATCTTGCGCAAAGGTTCGTAGAACCTCAAACTAGTGACTTGGCCGCAATGTATCAAGAGTCTTCTCCTTGCATACCACTTATATTCGTCCTTTCTACTGGTACTGACCCGGCGGCTGATCTATATAAGTTCGCTGATAGAATGAGAATGGCCAAGAGGATGGTGTCCATTTCGCTAGGCCAGGGACAAGGTCCTAGGGCGGAGAAAATGATCATGGAAGGAATTGAGGTGGGGCAGTGGGTCTTTTTTCAGGTAAGTGACAACATTATAGTGTCTTTGTTTTTCAAATCGATATGTTCATATTTCTTAAAAATTGTCGCTAGGGTGTCGCATGATGGTATACCTAATATGAGACCCCAGCTGCAAAAATGAAAGCGTCATTCGATGGGAAGATTACTTTTGCGCCACCTAGTATATTAGCTAGAGAGCCGTATATAAAATCGTGCCTGATTTTACTCCTGGCCAGAAATGGCTTTTTATATTAATTCAAGTCTTGCCTTCAACAAATAGTATATTATATATTAGAGGACTAAAGTGCATGATTTAATCCTGATGGTGTAGTTTATTTCACGACCCGAAGGTGAGGAAAATAAGCACTTGAGAGATTAAAGGTACTTTAGTCCTGTGGTATATACGCTATTTTTTGCACATCACTCTCATAGAAATGCATAATACTAGTTTAAAAGAATACACATTTTGTAATTTTGACAGTAAACTTTATGCCAAATATTTATATTTTACCATAGATACTCTGTAACAAATAGTACGTATTTATTCAATTTCTTGACAACGGGATTAAATATGAAAATTAATCCCTAGGATCAAATTAAGAACCCTAGTCCTGAAAAGTAAAGAGTAAAAAAGAGTCTTACGCCCGAAAGTGCAAATAATTTCTTTTAATGCTTCTTCTTCTTATTATGTACATCAAGTACCAGAAGTAGTAAAATAAGTCCTTAGTATATAATTAAAACACTTGTTTAAAATGGCGTCCTGTTTGAAATACCCCGGATGTAACATTTTCTTGGAGGCAAGACCTGAATTAATATAAAAAGTCATTTCGGGCACGATATTATATTACGGCTCTCTAGCTATATGAATGTTTTTGATGAATTTGAGTATTGATTGTATTATTTTGTAGGTACATCTTATAAGATTGGAGAAATGCTTCCGCATGCGACTGGGAACTGTCTGGAGTGCATTTGTGGAGCTGGTGCACGAGTAACATGTTCACCGCATCTTTGTGCACCTCCTGGAGATGACTCTGTGGATTATCGACCTCCAGGTCCATTTTAGACGTCATCACCGAAATTGAGCCTTCCTCTTAGCCTAAAGAGTGTAGCAAACGTTAGATTATCTAAATAACAAGGTGTTTATTTATTTTATTTTTTTTTTTATCATAAAATTACATTTTTATTACACGCATCATCACTTATTATGTTTAAAAAACGCAGACTTCTTTATAAAATGATTCAAAATGCTGTTTACCAGCTCTATTTTGCAAATAGGATGCAGGTGTAATAAAAATAGCGTATGACACAAGTGTATAAGTGCTTTTAAAGCACTAGCGACGTAAAAATATGTCGAATGTACTTTAAAAGTTTACTTATACACTTGCATCATAATATACTATTTTGATAATTCAATTTTTATTTATTTTACTTTGATATTTGGCAGTTTGTTGTTTTTTATGGTTGTTATTCAGATAATCTTTCGTAAAAGGTTATTTATATGAAGTAGCGAAATGAATCTTTAAGTCTTGTTCACACAAGGATTCTTTCATGATTCTGAATTCACCGTTTGCTATAAATAAATTAGAAATTCTTTTTTCCAAGACTTATTGAAGGTTTAATTTAGCGCCGTTGCTATTTGACAAGCAATTCTAACCAGGATTATGAAAGAATCCATGTTTGTTTAAATTTAATGATTTATTCGTTGCGAAGTTCAAAATAGACCAACAGATTTAGAACAAATAATTTATTATATTCCAATAAATTGCACCCGAATATTATTCCCAGATCCTGTAAAGTTAATAAACTATTTCTTAAATCAGTATAAGGTAATAATATTCTCCAGAAATAAAATGGTTTATCAATTTTATAGGTTCAAAATGATACCAATTAGTACCACAACAAAAACATAGACTCCTTTTAGTTATAGAATAAATATACAAAATATATTTTTGGTTATTTGTAGTATTTTTGTAAATGGGGAAATAGCGTGCGTTACAAAAATTTAAATGGTTCCCCATTGCATTTTGAGACAATATAGCATAAGGGTATAATTTTTTCATCGTGTTCTTCTAATATACAACCATAGACTAGAGTGAAAATACAATATTAAGCTTATATCGTTAAAATCATATCATATTCTATGCATAATCAAAAGTTGACCATTAATATGTGATTAAAACTGGTAGAAATCTTGTAAAGAAGTAGTCATGATGCATTTTATGTGTGAAACAATCTTACAATCTATTTTCTAGTATTTAATCTTACTAGAAACAGTACCAATTCCAATTAGCCTGAATTACTAAAGTAATGTCACACATTTACAATATACATTGTCAAATATCATGGTTATCATCTTTTGTTGAATAATGCTTATGAAAACAGAATTTTCATAATAAACTAATCAAAATGAGTATTAAATTATATATAAACTCATTTTTGTGTATAGAAATATTGAATTATCACATGGAATGTTATGATTTCTGTTATAGAATAATATTAGTTATTATTAATTACATTTATATAAAATATAATAATAATTGAATAAATTATTAATACGTGTGATATCTATATACAAAAATTCGTTGAATTATAAATAGTATTTATCCGTTTCACATCTATTTTATCTTTATAAACAAAATAGGTATACTTTTAGTTTAAATTTTAAATTATGTGCATTATTAATTTCTTATATAGCTATAGAAATATATTCAACAGTTCCTGGAAGATCTTGGTACTCGGTAAATACATAATTTGTTACTATACATATTTTTGTATTTAAAACAATTAGATTCCTTGCATGTTTCTGTCTTAGAAATAATGTTTTTCTAAATTTTTAATTGAATGCACTTTATTTATTTAAAATATCGGTTTTTATTTAATATAATTGGATTCCTCAGTCGTAATAGTATTATTAGTTTAACCTTTCTTTATAATAATTTAAATTTCCCTCCTTGTTTCCCTCCCACATAACTTCGTCTCGTATTTAAAATTTGCGAAACCGCTTGTCAAAAATCAAAACTGCGTTCCTAAATTACATTCTCTAATATTAGGTTATACTCTACACTTCAAAACTAAGCGGCTGTTGAGAAATCCGTCTTCTATCATGTGAAAGCATTGTGAAATACGTTGCAAACGTGAAATTTCCAGTACACAACTATCTAAACTCTACACCGTTTAAAACTTAATAAAAACTTGGGAACGTAGCCAGGTAGTTTTTACTTTATTCAAAAGAGGGCAGAAATCACGGTTTGATTTCACGATTTATGAACAAATTATTGATTTTTTTCAACGCCATATTGAGGTTGTGTAATTTTTAATGCAATGTAATGAAACTGACGCCATTGCATGTTCGTAGTTTGTTCTTTGTATTTAAATAACAAGTGGCTTAATTTCAAGGGATAAATAAGAAATGTGAGTATCCTAGACATAAAATAATGTTGGTTTGCGACAAAATGATCCACAAGTTGTTGTAAACTTATTAATTTGCTGTTAATTGTTAATGGATGCCATGATCAGTTCATGCCAGCCGTGGGCATCGCTTCAAGTATTAAAATAAGTGATTTATTTACAGGTAAACGCTGTTATATGTAGAAAAGAGACAATTTCAAAGAAAATACTCGAATTACCTACAAATTCAGGGTCTCTAACATCATCTTTGAAGAAAATGATGATCTTAAACATGAGATTACATAATGAGAATATTTATTTGTACAGTTAAGGTAAGCAGTCTTTCTTTTATTATTTATTTACGCTAATTGCACATTAACATTCGTTCGTGATGTAATAATTTCTGGCAAACGTACATATTGATTTGCGATGCATTTTAAATGTTTGCAGTTGTGTAATAACGAAAATATTTATTTATTTTTAACTCAAAATTTCATATTGAACATGATTTATTTAATGTTATTGAATAATTATGTAATTCTACAAACCAATTTGGAACTTAATTATTCTGTTTACTGTTACAAGGTTGAATCAATATATAAAATATAATAGTTATTTTAGATTCACTCATAGTTGTTGGTGAAAAATAACCAACAGGTGTAATATTTGTGCAGATATTCCTGTATAAAATAATATTTATTTAGTAATTATCAAATGTAAATAAATGATTTGTGGTTTCTAGGAATTCGAGCATGTCATATGTGAACAAGTGGACTGGCAACTTGACAATAACTTTAGAAGTCTTCGAAGGACGTAGAAGAATATTCTGCACCTGACACCAACGACGAGAGATTTCACTGGACAACAACTTCAACATTCATCTGAGCAGACTTCGGAAAACATCAACTTCAACAGTCAACTTGTAATCAACATCTTCAGATCTTCAAGCCATCATGTAAGCATTTTTCTTCATCATTCCTCTGACATTTCTACATTAAGAACCACAATTTCAATGTCGTAGCTCATTGAGTGATTCCCAAGTCACGGGTACTCTTGTTTTATATTTGGGATTATAGATTAGATATTTTGACATTTATAATTAAAATGTCTGCTACAATCTGTTTAGCCGCCATTATTTTTAAATACTTTATGATTTATCTGGTAATAATCGTAGAATAACCGTGAAATTGTAGTCAGGGGTAAAATTTCCTGGGGATGCCGATTCTGAGCTCAAACATTATCCTCCTTTACTGTTGGGCCCCATATTACGCTGCTGTCTTCCCCTAGAGGTAGTACATATGAGGCATTTCGTTGTTATATTATTTATTTTATTATTTATCGTAGAAAATTAGTGAAAATTTTGTTACTGGCATAAAATTGTATGAGAGCTGATTTTGTATTTTAAATATTATGCTGTCTCTACTGTTGCCCCTTATTGCAATGGTAGCACGAAAGAGATGATGTGTAAAATTGCCTGAGGAAATTATTCCGCCTTGAAAATTATCCATCGCTACTATTGGATCCCCTTTTATAAAGATGTGTTTTATCTAGAACACAGTCATGATGTTATTTTTTTCTAACTCATTATTTAAATGTGCGGAGAGCACAGCACAGTGAAGATTTTTAGATATTTAGTGCAGGTTTATATGAATCTAAATGTTTGTTATTGTTTTAGATTAATTTGGACTTCATGTACAAAGTTTGAAGATTCTTTGGTTTAAAATTCTATTGTTGGAGTCTAGTCACTAGTCTAGGACAAGAAACATCATCTGGTGCTACTAAATGAATGAATCTTCTTCAGCTGGTGTACTTCTAAAAATGTCTCGTTCCCCAGTTTAACACGTAAGTTTTTTATTTTCACTTTGTGTTTTCGATTTGGAACATGCTGCTTTTACTCAGCTGGAGTGTGGCAGCCTCACAGATCACTGTGAACATCAGTATAAATACTACAGATCAAAAAGTGACTCAATGCTTTCACTCAATTTAAGTGTGGCAGCCTCACTTATGTGAGTAATCGGTTTAGGTATATGTTTAACCGTGTGTGCGGTTGCCAGTCTCACGCACTCATGAGTGGAGAGTACACTACAGGAGAGATGTTTGTGCAGTTAACTGAAATGTGTACCTGCCTGGATTTGAAACTGAAACATAACACATGACCCAGACGTAAAAAGAAATCGTTTTTTGTTGTATAAAGATTTAAATAAAAATCAAGATACAAATATAATGTACTATATCTTCTGTTTATTGAAATCAGCAATACATTTATCACAATATCAATTAAAATCAGCAGTCGAAATTTTATGGAACCGAATAATTTTTTTTTTTGAAAAATCGTCCTATGCACTGACAATCAAAGAATTGTGATACAAACTGTAGAATATTTGGGATTTTTTTCTCCAGAAAGGTATGTTTAAGACTTATAGATACTGTACCACAACGAATTAAAACAGTTTAAAAAATTAAGGTGAAGTTAAATATGGGTAAGGTCGTTTATAATAATTAGAGCAAACAATAAAAAAAATTTGCCAGATGTATACTTTATTCTCTAAGTTTATATTTAAAGTTACATGCACTTAAAATATACCTTTAATATATTTTAAGTAAATTAAACTTTAAATATAACTTAGATAATAAAGTATATAACTAGCATATATTTTTGTTGTTTCCTCTAATTACTATAAACGATTTTACCTCTGTGTAACTCCACCTTAATTTTTAAACTGTTTCAATTCATTGTGGCATAGGATCTACAAGTCCTAAACATACTTTTCTGGAGAAAAATCCCAAATATTCTACAGTCTGTGTCACAATTCTTTTCAAATTATTTTTTTATTCGGTTCCATAGTTTCGACTGTTAATTGATTTGAGATTGTGTAAAATGTATTGCAGTTTTACAGTACATTATACTTGTATTTTGATTTTTATTTAAACTTTTGTACAACAAGATATGACATTTTTTTATGTCTGGGCCAACTTCAATGAGACGGAGATCGTATATAATAATTATTTAATTTACAAGTCACTGAAATAAGAGAATTATTGGCATTTACTTTGTGAAATAGATGTTTAACTTATTATTCTTATTTAATATGGGTGCGATAAATGTTACTAATATATTTGTGTTTTCTAGGTATTCGAGGATGTCATAGAGGACTTGTATAAGTGTCGTGTTATCTTCTAAGGAAGCAGGAGCAGTTGTAGCAGACATGGGAGAATATTTTTTCGGTAAGCTTCTTTACTCTTTTATTACAATTACATATCTGTCGTGCCTTTTACCCAAGTTGGGTACGGCAGCCTCACATATGTGAGTCATCGGTATGGATATTATGTTTTACCGTGTGTACAGTTACCAGCAGTTGGTAACTCACTCATAGAGTACACTACAGAGCAGATTTTTGTGCAGTAAATTAAAATTGGATCTGAAACTAAACAGTCAGAACCACAGTCGGTCATTAGCACATTCAGATTGCATCAAATTTAAATTATAGAATCTTAAAACATTACATTTATTAATTAATTAATTTATTATTATTATTATTCAACAGGTTTCGAACCCAATTACAGAATAATATAACATTTCAAATGTACATTGACTAAATATAATGAACAAAATAGAAAAAAAAATTGAATACAAATACAGATAATAAACCGAGATTAAATCGGGGAAACAAAGTCAAACAAATATAATAATATTAATTACATACATAATCTATCACGCTTTTCACCCAATTAGGGTGCGGCAGCCTCACATATTGTGAGAATTGGTATAGATATATATTTTTATCATGTGTGTGGTTACCAGCCGTCAACTGTTGGATACTTCCTGTATACAATAATTCATTTACTATAAATATTTAATATTTTCAGGATAAGCAAACACTGTTTATCAAATGTAAATAAGTGATTTGTGGTTCCTAGGTATTTGATGTGAACAAGCCAAGCAGTCTTCGAAGGACATGGAATAATTTTCTGCACATGACATCAACCACGAGAGTCGTCGAGGGATTACACTGAACAACTTCAACATCCATCGTGGGACTTTCTGCAGGCGACATCAACTCCAGCAGCCTTCCAGAGACTTAGTGATAAGTTAATTATCAAAGATAGTTTTGCCAGTCTTTTCCTTTTGCGTGAATAATTCTTTAACTCGAATCTCGAAATAATACTTTACATAAATAATAAACACTGAATCTTCTATCTTTGATAATAATGTTGAGATTTGAATTAAATGAACACAGTCTTGGGTTCAATTCCCAATGACCATGTGAATATGATCTCAACAATTAATTTTAACTTAGGTAATAGTTTGCAAGGAGTAAACCACATCGTCTTTACTTTACTATTACTTTAATAGTACTTTGGTAGTACAGATTAAGGGATCAAGGGAATTTCAATGAAACTAGTGACATTATTATTGATTTTAAAATAATTTTAATTGGGGTAATAGTTTTGCCTTTGGTTGTTTTGTTTGTCATGTTCTTGGGTTTCAAGTTCAAATCAATTGCGGTCAATATTAAACTTAAATAGGAAATGTCACTAGTGAAAATAAATGTGGTTTACTCCTTGTTCAATGATCCTTTTTCAACGAACAAAATAAATAAAGAGATGCATTTGAAATTGCAAATAAAATTGAAGATGTAATGTGACAATACAATAAATAAAGAACAAGAAGTGATGAATAAATTCGTTGTTGCCAGATACTTAACATTAAGTTGCGAACATAATGATGACAATTTGAGCAGAATTAATTTTTTATAAGTTGAATGTTGTAGACTTTTGAGTAATAACAAATGAATTAATTTGAAGTAACTGGCAGCTTCGAAACAGCAGAGAGCATGCATCTCTTTCTTTAATGAATTATGTACAGGACCATTTAGAATTAGGAAATTTTGGTAGGTGAAATAACTTACAGTGACATTTCGGTTCGCGAATTATTCTTTTGCAATTGGGTGTGGCATTGATTTGAATTGAATTTGAAATTTAAATTGGGATTAGTATAGTTAGGGGCTTGTTATCTTATATAGCTTGCTTTTAACTTGACAACGTTAGAACTTTTTTGGCTTTGCTAGACATGTGTGCGGGAGCATGCAGGTCTAGTTTTGTACCCTCCCATACTCGTGTATGGGGGCAACGTTGGATTTCGGTACCCCACCATACTCTCTGCATGTCTAAGCGAATCCAAGCGCAGCTGCAAGCGGACGCCTCGCCCTTGCTTCAGTGATGGACGACTCCTTAGTGTATGTACGGTATTAGCGGATGTGGTGACGGGAAGCCAGTCGATGTTTACCTGCGGCTATCGAGTCGGTGCGCGCTGTCGGAAGGTTCATTCGCTAGGTATGTCAAAGGCTGTCGTAGTCCGCCTAGCGAATATGCTAAATCCGACCAGGACATGGTGCGTACGTCGTTGTGGGCCAGGCGTAATGGTAAACACTGGAATAGCGGTTAACTAGGCGGAAACAACGGGGAATCGGATAAGACGTCCCACGTAAACTTTTGAGCATAAGAACAACACTAGGCCGGCTTGTTCTTCAGGGTTAGAATCAATCAGCGACCGGGTAACTCAAAATTATGTACAATGATGTACTTAGGACAATGCCACACAGTAAATTCAATTAGAGTGGGTTGGGGGCTGGGAATGGTTTAGGAACCGTTAAACCGCATTTTAGTATTTGTATTTGTTTGCATGTCCTTCCGTTGAAGGGCCGACGAGGGCACGGTACACCCTGCATAGACCGCTTTTGGCACCCCAACCTCCTGGCGCCTTCGTCATCGTGCCTCGGATGGCTTAGATGCCAGGGGGCAAGATGGAACCAATAAGTCTATGTTGTGGTCGGTGAGTCATTGGCGGGCAGTATAGTACTTGGTCACAGATGACTTCGAACCGTACGTCCTTGCACGTGTAAGGATCGACGAGGGATCCAGTGCACTCCACGGGGAGTCGGGATGTAGCAGCACGTAGGGTTTAGGTCAGTCAGCCTTCGATAGCTTGGATGAATTGAGTCACTAGAATGCAAAACTGAATCCATCCCGGCAATCCTGAGCATGAAGGTGGTGATGGACCGTGGAAAGTCTTTCCCTGGCTGTCTACCGCGTACTAAGCACTCATCCGGGGATCGGCAAGAAGTCCCACGACATTTGCACAAGAACAACAATCGGTTGTTCTTGGGGTTAGAATCAAAAAGCGCGCGCGGTAAATGTTAAATATTGGGTGGAGCTGGATACCTAGGTCAAAGTCACTAGTATTTCACCTATCATATTTCAAACTTAAGTTTCAGTAAGCAAAAAGTTGACAAAGAATAAACCGTCCTCATTTAACTGTACTATTAATTTAATAGTCAATATTAAGCTCAGATAGGAAATGTCACTAATAAAATATGTGTGCGGTTTATTCCTTGTTTAATGGTCCTTTTATGAATTGTGTACAGGGCCATTTACGTGGAGAAAAGAGCCGTGTTGGTTGGTTGCGTGTTGGGTTCTCTTCTCCGCTCCTTTATTTTTTTAGACATTGCCATGATATGTAACTTAATCTTTGATACGATTGTATACAAAACATACGTATCTATTTTGCCTATCATCCAGCTTGGGTGTGGCAACCTCACATACTGTGAGTTATCAATATAAATGCAGTTATTACAATATTGACTTGTAATTACATTTGGCAATAAAATTCAATTGCAATGTAACAAAATGTAATTAATCATTTATTGTATTTCTTTCAGGGCAAGTCATTTCATTATTTTATATTGTAATAAAATTACATACAAAAACTTGTATTGTATTTGAATATTTTTATTTGTAAATATGTTGATGTTAGAGAGAATGATTCTGTGAGCGAATGAGTTTGTGAAATAGTTAGTGTGCGTTTGCGTGAACGTTCTGCGAATTAGTTAGTTAATTGCGAGTGCAAATGATTTCGAGTGAACGAAGCAAATGAAGTGTGTCTACCCAACTTGGGAAATGACACATTTATGTGTGTTTTAAAGAGAATGTGTGCGGTTGAGATGAGCTTTTGTTTGGACGTCCGGTGAATATAATGATTGGAATGACTGATCATGTATTAGAAATGTAAATGATTTGAGTGGAAAGAATAAAAGTGCTTGAATGAAAAGGATAATAAATGTGGATGACGCGAAAGAAGTGTGTCAGGATGGGAATGTTTGACTGCTTGTTGAGTTTAAATGTGTGACAAGGTTCGTGCCACCCAAACTTGGTATATGGCGTGATATTATTGCATGTATTATGTATGAAAGTATATATTTCTCTTATGTATTTGTGTTGTATATAAAAAGAAAGAAAAATTAACAGTTTTTATTTATTTTCCTCATGTTTCCTTTCAAAATAAGTAAATATGCAGTATTGTTGCATGAATTATTTAAATGAAATGTAATTTTTGTAAAATAAATAATTTAGTCAGAATAGAAAATTTGCTTTATTATATTTATTAAACAACTTATCGTTGTCCTACGTCCCGTAATATAGCGTTTAATTTAATTTTTTAGGGGTGTGACGTCATAGAATATTTTTGAGCAGTGGCCTAGAAAGTGAAGCTGCTAATTAAAAATTTGCTATCACAATATTCTTCTAATTATTTCCTAGGTAAATTTTAAAGTGCTTATTTCTAAGGATAGTATGATAAAGAGGGGTAGTTTACCCCCTCAATTAGGACCTGCTGAATCCAAATGTGTTTTAAAATTTTCCTAGCGTAGTTGCAATTTTGTATTTATATATAAATATATCTAAAGGGTAAGTAATTATATAATTCTGAGGGTAGATTTAGAATCAGCGAGTCCTAATTAGGGGTATTCGATATAAACAATCCATGAAATCAACGTATTTTTAGTCGATTTTGGTGAAATTTTGCTGACATTAAATAATTATTATCTCGTAAACTAAAGGGCTAAGGGCAAAAAGTTAAATACAAAGACTGCGTAACTTTTCATTCTCTATCTGCCTGTCTATAGATACGGCCGTTTTGGCCTATTTTTAATTATTTTTTTGATCTCTCACCATTCATGTTATCCTGATACAAACTTGGTGATTTTTGTTCGATTCAAAATTCAAGTCGAGTGAGGGTGAAAATTTAAAAACGTGATTACGTAAAAACTAAGGGTTGGGGAGTGATTTACGGGTCATATTCGTACTCTACGCGTTGAAATACACCAGTATGCATATTGCCACCCCTAAAAGTTAATTAGCACCAGAGATATTCAACCCTTATTTGTATCTCCGGTCCTAAGGGTCGTATCGAAAAAATCTACATTGCATTCGATAGGGGATGCAAAACTCAGCACCTTTTACATTTAACTTTTTCTTCTACGACCCTTAGTTTAAGGGTTATGAGCAATCAAAGTGGTGAAAAAGTCGTCTAAACATAGTCATTAACCCTTAAATTAAGGGTCGTAGAGGAAAGACTTAAATGTAAAAGATGCTCAGTTTTTCATCCCCTATCGAATGCAATGTAGATTTTTTCGATACGACCCTTAGGACCGGAGATACAAATAAGGGTTGAATATCTCTGGTGCTAATTAACTTTTAGGGGTGGCAATATGCATACTGGTGTATTTCAACGCGTAGAGTACGAATATGACCCGTAAATCACTCCCCAACCCTTAGTTTTTACGTAATCGCGTTTTTAAATTTTCACCCCCATTCGACTGTCACAAGATAATTAGATAATTACCTGTATGCCACGGCTGCTCACACTGGTAGAGTGGGAGTGGGTAGGTATACGTGAAATAAGTACCAAAACGCACAATCAAATTTAACAACTTATATTGACAAGAATCTCGATAAAGACTAATTGGCCTACACGACCCTAGCCGCTGAACGGCAAATCACAATCTACCTTAAGCTAGACACAATATCGTTCCAACGACTCAAAAAACCATACAATAAAATCAGACAAAATAAAGGCTATTGCAAACTGAAAATGCTCTGCACATGTAACTGGGTTACTGTATAAAAACAAAGCCTACACCAAGGCTGCCTAACTACAAGCCACTTCACACGGTTAAGCTTTACTTTACTAAACTACCGAAGCTCAAAGAAAACCACAGATCACAATCATAAATGGCTGCCTAACACAAACCACCTTCGCATATGAAAGCTAAACGTGGATCTAAATTTTATAAACTACAAAAACAGATGGACGGTAAACGACGGTAGTGCAGAAACTTCTGCTGAACCCAATTACAAATACAAAATTAAACTAAACTCTTATCTCTACTTGCTGGGCTTGGAGAGCCAAAAACTGAGTGTATAACTTAATAAATAAGTGCATAAGACCTGAATACAGATGCTCCGGTTGTAAGGAGTGGCGTCTGGCTGGGGATGACAACGGATACTGCGGTCAGCTTGATTTATATGGAACTCTGGCTGTAGATGGAGGTCGAGCATCAGAGTTCTAGGCGCCAGGCAGAATAACTTCCACCGCCGACAACAGTTCCAGCCGTAGGTCTCACTCTCCAAGCAGGTACGGCAGCAAGCAGGATAAGCAAAGCACGCTCAGCAGCAATCACTAGGAACATCAGAGCATGTGAATAGCAAGCAAGCAATATACAGTACTAGCAAATACCGTCCACAGAGGGCTGGCAAAGCTGATGGTAATTCAATCAATATAAGATACAATAATAACAAAAATTCAGAAAGCAAATACAATCTACAGAGAGATTGCAAAGCTGGTAGCAATAAACAATAAGAATGATACGAGTAAATAAGCTCACCGAAGCAAATACTACCTACAGAGAGGTAGCAAAGCTTAACAGGGCTGCTGCCAGTCTCGGAGAACTTGGCAGGCCATGCAGCGTGCACACAAACTAGCATAAGTAAGCTAAGCACAGTGTAAACTACATAAGAGTAAGTAAAATTATATAAATGAATAAATATAAATAAATAAATATAAATAAATAAATATTAATAAATAAATATTAAAATAAATAAATAAATATGACTAAAATCTTAAATACCTCAAAACAGTAGATCCAGACGGGATCAAAAATATTTATCTAAATAAATCAATAGGAGCAAAATACTCAACTACACAAATAAATCAATAATGTGGACCCAGACGGGCAGCGCACTGAGCCACTAATAAAACGAAATAACAACGATACAGCCAGTACTTTCCTTGAAATATTGCTGTCAAGATGCAAGATGACAAGATGTTCCTCAAATCAAGCGTTTCTCCGCAATGGATCAAACTAAACTCCAGCCGTGCTTGTTCAGCCAACGATCTTCCAAAACAATTATAAATTCCACAAAGCCAAAAGGTCGCAAAATGTTGAGAGACAGAGCTTCCAAATAAATGGGTGGCCCTAAAAAAACACACTGTACAAAAATTCCCGACAAAGTTCAGCCATGTGGTCAGAGCCACGTAACCTCAAAAAACCAAAATCACAGCACTAAAGCCCACAAATTCACCGTAATGAATTGGTGCCACAAAAATCACCTTAGCAAACCAACAGTAATATTAAACAGTACTTAACTTTGGGCTGTGATGTACTAAAAAAGCAGGAAATTTCCCACGTGCGTTCAATTCGGCCCCTCTCAGCACCGCCCTTAGATCGCACTTCGATACGCCGGCCGAACCAGCAAGAATTCCCGTTCCGCTGCTCTTATATATTAACCGTCCTTCCGAACACATGCGCACCTTGACCGGAAGACGACCCGGTCACATTCCTCCCCGTCGCCTTAAATTTTTGACTGTAACACAGTGAAGACAAAAATTTTCCGTCACGCACAACATATGGTTTAAGTAAGGATACATGCCAAACACCACAGTTCCTCCGTGTATTTACGTCCTGCAGTTCATACCGCGTGTCTGACAGACGTCGGATGACCTGACATTTAGAGTATTTCGGAGCTAACTTGCTAGCAAAGTAATTTGCAGCATCAGATAAGAATTTAGTGCGTTTCAGAACCAGGTCACCAACTTGAAAAGTTACTTCCCGTCGTCGCAGATTGTATCTCTGAGCATTTTTCGCAAAAGCATCCTTTAGTTTGCGGCTAACAATGTCCCGGACACGATCCAACTCCCTAATTCGATCGGCATACAGCTCACGATTCTCAAATTCTACTGCATCTGCAGCCAAACAGGGTTCCGTCGAGCGTCCTTTGGAGCTGAGTTCTCGGCCAAAGTGCAGGAATGCCGGTGAAAATCCTGTAACCTCATGCACGGCAGTGTTTATGGCAAATTGCAGCTGCGGCAACTGCTCATCCCATTCCCGCTGAGAATCTTGCAGATAGGAAGAAATCAAGGTGCCAATGACGCGATTAGTTCGTTCCGTAGGGTTTGCAGAAGGATGATAGTTTGGGGTGTACTGCACTTTTATATTATAAGAAGAACACAAAGATTTAAAATCCTTTGACACATACTGTGTACCATTATCACAGACAAGATACTCCGGGATTCCTTGAGCTAACAGAACACGCTCCTCAAATATTTTACCGATAACCTTGCTTTGCGCTGTGCGAATAGGAAAAATCCAGGTGAATTTTGTGAACATGTCACAAACTACAAAAATGAAGCGGTTACGATTCTTAGACAAGGGCAGCGGTCCCATTAAGTCAGTGCAGAAGTACTGCAAAGGCCGACTCACCGTTCTCTTGCCCAAAAGTCCAGCCGGGGGTCGCTGCTCCACCTTCTGTAGTTGACATACCTCGCAACTCTTGACGTAATGCTTCACGTCATTATGCAACTTCGGCCAGTAATACCGCTGAGCAAGCCGTCGTTCAGTTTTAAAGATACCGAAATGTCCAGCCATCGGGTTGTCATGAGTCTCCTGCAGCACAGTTTTCCGCAAAGAAGATGGGATTAGCATTTTCCAAGGATCCTCCTCGGAATGTGGATTAACTAACCGGCAATGCTTGAAGATCGCCCCATCAACTACCTTCCATTTAGGAAACTGGGCTGGTGCCTGCAAAATGCGCGAGCGCAGATCACGATACTGCTGATCCAAATCCTCAGCTTGAAAAGCCAGCAGGCTCACGCCACGAGACAAAGCATCAGGCACAACATGTGAACTTCCCTTACGATGCACAACTTCAAAATCATAGGACTGTAGGAGCAAAATCCACCGAGCCAATCTACCTTTCGGTTCCTTCATCCGGTTCAAAAGAGTCAGAGCACTATGATCGGTAATAACCGTAAATCGCGAGCCCTCCACATATCCGCGAAATTTCTTCTCTACAGCCCAAACTACTGCTAAAATTTCAAGTTCTGAAACAGAATAATTCCTCTCACACGGAGTTAAAGCACGACTGGCATACGCCACAACAGTTTCACCCTGCTCCGTTTCTTGTGTCAAAACAGCCCCCAAAGCCTCCAAACTGGCATCAGTTTGAATAGTGAAAGGCCGAGAAAAATCGGGAAAGGACATAACAGGAGCCCTACTCAAGCACTGCTTCAGCTCTGAAAAAGCTGCAGCCGTCTTTTCAGTCCACTCAAAAGGAACGGACTTTTTAGTCAAACGTGTAAGTGGCAAAATCAAAGTAGAGAAATGAGGAATGAACCGCCGATACCAACTAGCAAGCCCAATGAACCGACGGACTTCTTTGACTTTAGTAGGCACTGCAAAGTTCTGAATGGCGTCGACTTTCTCCGGATCCACGCGTAATCCCTGTGCATCCACGATGTAACCCAAATAATGCAGCTCGCGACGCATAAAGAAACATTTTTCCCTGTTGAGCGTGAGATTGGCGTCCTCTAGCTTCTGCATAACCTTACGCAGCACGGCAAGATGAGTTTCAAAATCGGGTGTACAAAGAATCAAATCATCTAGATAAGCGAAACAATGCTTCTGCAGCAACGGATCATGGGCCAACAACAAATCGATCAGGCGCTGCATTTTCGCTGGAGAGTTGATCAAGCCAAAGGGAGTAGTCACAAAATGATACAACCCCTTCCCTGGAACCGTAAAGGCCGTGTATTCGCGGCTATCCTTGTCTAGCGGAATCTGCCAAAAAGCACTCTTTAAATCAAGACTGGATAAATACTTGGCACCCCCCAAGCGATCCAAGATTGAATTCATGTACGGAAGTGGATAAGCATCCGGCTTAACCACCTGATTAAGTTTCCTGTAATCAATGCACAGACGGTATTGATTCTTGCCCTTAGGGACAACCACTATCGGCGAGGACCAAGCACTCGTCGAAGGTTCGACCACGTTCAGCCGCAGCATTTCGTCCAACTCCTCATGTATAAACTTCTCAATATGTGGTGAGACAGGGTAGTATCGCTGTTTGATTGGGCGTGTTCCGGCTTCCACTTCTATGGTGTGTGTGAGTAGTGTAGTACGCCCCAATTCTGCAGCGTTTTTAGCAAAGAAATTTTCCACTACCATATCGAGAGCCCGCGACTGTGCATCCGTAAGATTGGAGTGGTTTGCGGAAGTGCAAGCAACAGTAGAAACAGAATTAGAAAAATAATACGTATTGTGGACAAAGTCGGTCATAATATTGAATTGCTGCAAAAAATCAATGCCTAAGATCAGCTCAGAAGCCAAAGATTCCACTACATAAGTTTCAATCAGGTGGGTGACATGTTGAACAGAAAATTTCAACTGTACAGAGCCAATTATCGAGCATTGAGCCCCATTAGCCGTAGTAATACAGTCTCGGGAAGGGTGTATAGACAGAGAAAGGTGTTTAAAACGATTGATGACAGCCGGAGTGACCAGTGTAATCGATGAGCCAGAATCGACTAAGCCCAACAGCTTGGCAGACCCAACTTCCACCTCAAGGTACGGTCGGGGGTCATCTGGGTGAGTAGCCAGCGAAAAGAAAACCGGAGAGCTGTTCTTCATAAAATCCTGGACACGAGCTGTCCACTTCCTCCACTCTTCATCAGCCAATTGAGTTGCTTTAGGAGAAAAGACGCGATCTTGACAACCCTTTACTGACCGCGTCTGGCGTTTCCCGAACACCGATCACAATTTGATTTAATGACTCGCGGTTTACCGCACCCAAAGCAAAATATATTCCGGGCTGCCGAGCATCCTCTGAATTGGTGTCCTGGTTTGCCACAATTCCAGCAGCCGCTGGCAAGAGTTCGATCACCTGACCGCATCGCAGGTTTAGCCCGACTTTCCTCATCCTCAGCTGATGCTTTCACAGTATCTATAGCTGCCGATTTCTCCGAAGCACGTGCTGCTTCTAATTTCTGGCATAACCTATGAAGCTGTTCGAGATTACTAACCTCCACCGTGGCCAAATGCCGACAATAATAAGAATCCAGATTATTTTGAACCGTAGCCAAAATTTCCTCAGCTGGTGACGCAACAGTTAACCGCGAAAACAATAACTGCATTTCCGTAATAAAATCAGAAGGCGACTCGAACGCCTTCTGCTTGCGCTGTAATATAAATTGTTTCGCTTTCAAATCATAATTGATCGGCAGATACCGCTCCTTCAACTTCAGTACCAGTTGCTTCCAATTGTGAATAGAATCACGGTTGGCTCTGAACCACGCTAAAGCCCCACCCGTGAACAAATCCGTAGCGCCGTGATACAAATCCTCAGCAGTTGCGCCACGCGATAGCCTCAGTTCTTCGATTCGTTGTAAGAAATCAACTAGCTCAGTTTTTCCATCGAAAGTAAGATTCCACTTGTGTACTGGCACAAATCTGGCAGTTGACGTGTCTGCCGACGCATTAGTAGCCGAGCTGACATTCGCTACACCCGGGAAAGCAGATTTCCTGGTCAAAAGCTTATCCAATTCATAAATAGCCTTCAGAAGCTCATCGCGATCCGCTATCACTCCAGCATCGCTAAGTCGCGTAGTTCGTCGGAGCAGATGGCCCAACCGATTATCTATAGCCGTGATTTCAGACTCAAACGTCCATGCTGCTGCCAGAATCAGATCTTTCAGCTCTTCATGTTTAGCTTTGCACGTTTGAAGTTCTCCTGCCTGATTTAGTGTCAACGGTACTTCTTCTGTGTCTTGTAGTGCCTTAAGCCGCGCTATAGCCTGTCGAGTCGTATAATCTTTGCGCTGATCACCTTTCAGCAGTAGTTCGTAACAATGTTCATCGCGTGTCAAACCGATGAACGCCATTATAGCACAAAAGAGAAGAAAAACAACCAGAGATTCTTGTCACAAGTATTTCACGTATACCACACTACCAGAGCAGGCCCCACGTTCGGGCGTCAAAAATATGTCACAAGATAATTAGATAATTACCTGTATGCCACGGCTGCTCACACTGGTAGAGTGGGAGTGGGTAGGTATACGTGAAATAAGTACCAAAACGCACAATCAAATTTAACAACTTATATTGACAAGAATCTCGATAAAGACTAATTGGCCTACACGACCCTAGCCGCTGAACGGCAAATCACAATCTACCTTAAGCTAGACACAATATCGTTCCAACGACTCAAAAAACCATACAATAAAATCAGACAAAATAAAGGCTATTGCAAACTGAAAATGCTCTGCACATGTAACTGGGTTACTGTATAAAAACAAAGCCTACACCAAGGCTGCCTAACTACAAGCCACTTCACACGGTTAAGCTTTACTTTACTAAACTACCGAAGCTCAAAGAAAACCACAGATCACAATCATAAATGGCTGCCTAACACAAACCACCTTCGCATATGAAAGCTAAACGTGGATCTAAATTTTATAAACTACAAAAACAGATGGACGGTAAACGACGGTAGTGCAGAAACTTCTGCTGAACCCAATTACAAATACAAAATTAAACTAAACTCTTATCTCTACTTGCTGGGCTTGGAGAGCCAAAAACTGAGTGTATAACTTAATAAATAAGTGCATAAGACCTGAATACAGATGCTCCGGTTGTAAGGAGTGGCGTCTGGCTGGGGATGACAACGGATACTGCGGTCAGCTTGATTTATATGGAACTCTGGCTGTAGATGGAGGTCGAGCATCAGAGTTCTAGGCGCCAGGCAGAATAACTTCCACCGCCGACAACAGTTCCAGCCGTAGGTCTCACTCTCCAAGCAGGTACGGCAGCAAGCAGGATAAGCAAAGCACGCTCAGCAGCAATCACTAGGAACATCAGAGCATGTGAATAGCAAGCAAGCAATATACAGTACTAGCAAATACCGTCCACAGAGGGCTGGCAAAGCTGATGGTAATTCAATCAATATAAGATACAATAATAACAAAAATTCAGAAAGCAAATACAATCTACAGAGAGATTGCAAAGCTGGTAGCAATAAACAATATGAATGATACGAGTAAATAAGCTCACCGAAGCAAATACTACCTACAGAGAGGTAGCAAAGCTTAACAGGGCTGCTGCCAGTCTCGGAGAACTTGGCAGGCCATGCAGCGTGCACACAAACTAGCATAAGTAAGCTAAGCACAGTGTAAACTACATAAGAGTAAGTAAAATTATATAAATGAATAAATATAAATAAATAAATATAAATAAATAAATATTAATAAATAAATATTAAAATAAATAAATAAATATGACTAAAATCTTAAATACCTCAAAACAGTAGATCCAGACGGGATCAAAAATATTTATCTAAATAAATCAATAGGAGCAAAATACTCAACTACACAAATAAATCAATAATGTGGACCCAGACGGGCAGCGCACTGAGCCACTAATAAAACGAAATAACAACGATACAGCCAGTACTTTCCTTGAAATATTGCTGTCAAGATGCAAGATGACAAGATGTTCCTCAAATCAAGCGTTTCTCCGCAATGGATCAAACTAAACTCCAGCCGTGCTTGTTCAGCCAACGATCTTCCAAAACAATTATAAATTCCACAAAGCCAAAAGGTCGCAAAATGTTGAGAGACAGAGCTTCCAAATAAATGGGTGGCCCTAAAAAAACACACTGTACAAAAATTCCCGACAAAGTTCAGCCATGTGGTCAGAGCCACGTAACCTCAAAAAACCAAAATCACAGCACTAAAGCCCACAAATTCACCGTAATGAATTGGTGCCACAAAAATCACCTTAGCAAACCAACAGTAATATTAAACAGTACTTAACTTTGGGCTGTGATGTACTAAAAAAGCAGGAAATTTCCCACGTGCGTTCAATTCGGCCCCTCTCAGCACCGCCCTTAGATCGCACTTCGATACGCCGGCCGAACCAGCAAGAATTCCCGTTCCGCTGCTCTTATATATTAACCGTCCTTCCGAACACATGCGCACCTTGACCGGAAGACGACCCGGTCACACGACTTCAGATTTGAATCGAACAAAAATCACCAAGTTTGTATCAGGATAACATGAATGGTGGGAGATCAAAAAAATAATTAAAAATCGGCCAAAACGGCCTTATCTATAGACAGGCAGATAGAGAATGAAAAGTTACGCAACCTTTGTATTTAACTTTTGGCCCTTAGCCCTTTAGTTCACGAGATAATAATTATTTAATGTCAACAAAATTTCACCAAAATCGACTAAAAATACGTTGATTTCGTGGATTGTTTATACCGTATACCCCTAATTAGGACCCGCTGATTCTAAATCTACCCTCCGAATTACATAATTACTTACCGTTTTGATATATTTATATATAAAAAATGGAACTACGCTAGAAAATTTTTAAAACGCATATAACTTGAAAAATAAGGATTGAACGACAAAACTAAAAGCATATTTGGATTCAGTAGGTCCAAATTGAGGGTGTAAACTACCCCTCTTTATCATACTACCCTTAGTTTATGAGAAATAAGCACTTTAAAATTTTTCTAGCAAATAATTAGAAATATTGTGATGGGAAATTTTTAATTAACAGCTTCATTTTCTAGGCCACTGCTCAAAAATATTCTGTGACGTCATACCAAGAGATGGCAGCACTAATCTCGTTTTTTTCAATTTCACCCCTAAAAAATTAAATTAAACGCTATTATAACGGGACGTAGGACAACGATAAGTTGTTTAATAAACATAATAAAGCAAATTTTCTATTCTAACTAAATTATTTATTTATTTTAAAAAATTTACATTTCATTTAAATAATTCATGCAACAATACTGCATATTTACTGATTTTAAAAGTAAACATGAGGAAAATAAATAAAAACTGTTCATTTTTCTTTCTTTTTATATACAACACAAATACATAAGATAAATATATACTTTCATACATGCTACATGCAATAATATCACCAAGTTTGGGTGACACGAACCATGTCACACATTTAAACTCAACAAGCAGTCAAATACTCCCATCCTGACACACTTCTTTCGCGTCATCCACATTTATTATACTTTTCAGTCAAGCACTTTTATTCTATCCACTTAAATCACTTGCATTTCTAATACATCATCAGTCATTTCAATCAACATATTCACCGGACAAACGCTCATCTCAACCGCACACATTCTCTTTAAAACACATATAAATGTGTCATTTCCCAAGTTGGGTAGACACACTTCATTTGCTTCGTTCACTCGAAATCATTTGCACTCGCAATTAACCATCAATCATTTTAATCCACTAATTCGCAGAACGTTCACGCAAACGCTCACTAACTATTTCACAAACTCATTCGATCACAGAATCATTCTCTCTAACATCAACATATTTACAAATAAAATATTCAAATACAATACAAGTTTTTGTATGTAATTATATTACAATATAAAATAATGAAATGACTTATCATGGCAATGTCTAAAAAAATAAAGGAGCGGAGAAGAGAACCCAACACGCAACCAACCAACACGGCTCTTTTCTCCACGTAAATGGCCCTGTACACAATTCATAAAAGGACCATTAAACAAGGAATAAACCGCACACATATTTTATTAGTGACGTTTCCTATCTGAGCTTAATATTGACTATTAAATTAATAGTACAGTTAAATGAGGACGGTTTATTCTTTGTCAACTTTTTGCTTACTGAAACTTAAGTTTGAAATATGATAGGTGAAATACTAGTGACTTTGACCTAGGTATCCAGCTCCACCCAATATTTAACATTTACCGCGCGCGCTTTTTGATTCTAACCCCAAGAACAACCGATTGTTGTTCTTGTGCAAATGTCGTGGGACTTCTTGCCGATCCCCGGATGAGTGCTTAGTACGCGGTAGACAGCCAGGGAAAGACTTTCCACGGTCCATCACCACCTTCATGCTCAGGATTGCCGGGATGGATTCAGTTTTGCATTCTAGTGACTCAATTCATCCAAGCTATCGAAGGCTGACTGACCTAAACCCTACGTGCTGCTACATCCCGACTCCCCGTGGAGTGCACTGGATCCCTCGTCGATCCTTACACGTGCAAGGACGTACGGTTCGAAATCATCTGCGACCAAGTACTATACTGCCCGCCAATGACTCACCGACCACAACATAGACTTATTGGTTCCATCTTGCCCCCTGGCGTCTAAGCCATCCGAGGCACGATGACGAAGGCGCCAGGAGGTTGGGGTGCCAAAAGCGGTCTATGCAGGGTGTACCGTGCCCTCGTCGGCCCTTCAACGGAAGGACATGCAAACAAATACAAATACTAAAATGCGGTTTAACGGTTCCTAAACCATTCCCAGCCCCCAACCCACTCTAATTGAATTTACTGTGTGGCATTGTCCTAAGTACATCATTGTACATAATTTTGAGTTACCCGGTCGCTGATTGATTCTAACCCTGAAGAACAAGCCGGCCTAGTGTTGTTCTTATGCTCAAAAGTTTACGTGGGACGTCTTATCCGATTCCCCGTTGTTTCCGCCTAGTTAACCGCTATTCCAGTGTTTACCATTACGCCTGGCCCACAACGACGTACGCACCATGTCCTGGTCGGATTTAGCATATTCGCTAGGCGGACTACGACAGCCTTTGACATACCTAGCGAATGAACCTTCCGACAGCGCGCACCGACTCGATAGCCGCAGGTAAACATCGACTGGCTTCCCGTCACCACATCCGCTAATACCGTACATACACTAAGGAGTCGTCCATCACTGAAGCAAGGGCGAGGCGTCCGCTTGCAGCTGCGCTTGGATTCGCTTAGACATGCAGAGAGTATGGTGGGGTACCGAAATCCAACGTTGCCCCCATACACGAGTATGGGAGGGTACAAAACTAGACCTGCATGCTCCCGCACACATGTCTAGCAAAGCCAAAAAAGTTCTAACGTTGTCAAGTTAAAAGCAAGCTATATAAGATAACAAGCCCCTAACTATACTAATCCCAATTTAAATTTCAAATTCAATTCAAATCAATGCCACACCCAATTGCAAAAGAATAATTCGCGAACCGAAATGTCACTGTAAGTTATTTCACCTACCAAAATTTCCTAATTCTAAATGGTCCTGTACATAATTCATTAAAGAAAGAGATGCATGCTCTCTGCTGTTTCGAAGCTGCCAGTTACTTCAAATTAATTCATTTGTTATTATTCAAAAGTCTACAACATTCAACTTATAAAAAATTAATTCTGCTCAAATTGTCATCATTATGTTCGCAACTTAATGTTAAGTATCTGGCAACAACGAATTTATTCATCACTTCTTGTTCTTTATTTATTGTATTGTCACATTACATCTTCAATTTTATTTGCAATTTCAAATGCATCTCTTTATTTATTTTGTTCGTTGAAAAAGGATCATTGAACAAGGAGTAAACCACATTTATTTTCACTAGTGACATTTCCTATTTAAGTTTAATATTGACCGCAATTGATTTGAACTTGAAACCCAAGAACATGACAAACAAAACAACCAAAGGCAAAACTATTACCCCAATTAAAATTATTTTAAAATCAATAATAATGTCACTAGTTTCATTGAAATTCCCTTGATCCCTTAATCTGTACTACCAAAGTACTATTAAAGTAATAGTAAAGTAAAGACGATGTGGTTTACTCCTTGCAAACTATTACCTAAGTTAAAATTAATTGTTGAGATCATATTCACATGGTCATTGGGAATTGAACCCAAGACTGTGTTCATTTAATTCAAATCTCAACATTATTATCAAAGATAGAAGATTCAGTGTTTATTATTTATGTAAAGTATTATTTCGAGATTCGAGTTAAAGAATTATTCACGCAAAAGGAAAAGACTGGCAAAACTATCTTTGATAATTAACTTATCACTAAGTCTCTGGAAGGCTGCTGGAGTTGATGTCGCCTGCAGAAAGTCCCACGATGGATGTTGAAGTTGTTCAGTGTAATCCCTCGACGACTCTCGTGGTTGATGTCATGTGCAGAAAATTATTCCATGTCCTTCGAAGACTGCTTGGCTTGTTCACATCAAATACCTAGGAACCACAAATCACTTATTTACATTTGATAAACAGTGTTTGCTTATCCTGAAAATATTAAATATTTATAATAAATGAATTATTGTATACAGGAAGTATCCAACAGTTGACGGCTGGTAACCGCACACACGATAAAAATATATATCTATACCAATTCTCACAATATGTGAGGCTGCCGCACCCTAATTGGGTGAAAAGCGTGATAGATTATGTATGTAATTAATATTATTATATTTGTTTGACTTTGTTTCCCCGATTTAATCTCGGTTTATTATCTGTATTTGTATTCAATTTTTTTTTCTATTTTGTTCATTATATTTAGTCAATGTACATTTGAAATGTTATAATATTATTCTGTAATTGGGTTTTAAACCTGTTGAATAATAATAATAATAAATTAATAAATGTAATGCTTTAAGATTCAATATTGAAATTGGAATAAAATAATTTAAATTTGATGCAATCTGAATGTGCTAATGACCGACTGTGGTTCTGACTGTTTAGTTTAAGATCCAATTTTAATTTACTGCACAAAAATCTGCCCTGTAGTGTACTCTATGAGTGAGTTAGCAACTGCTGGTAACTGTACACACGGTAAAACATAATATCCATACCGATGACTCACATATGTGAGGCTGCCGTACCCAACTTGGGTAAAAGGCACGACAGATATGTAATTGTAATAAAAGAGTAAAGAAGCTTACCGAAAAAATATTCTCCCATGTCTTTTGAAGGCTGCTACAACTGCTCCTGCTTCCTTAGAAGATAACACGACACTTATACAAGTCCTCTATGACATCCTCGAATACCTAGAAAACACAAATATATTAGTAACATTTATCGCACCCATATTAAATAAGAATAATAAGTTAAACATCTATTTCACAAAGTAAATGCCAATAATTCTCTTATTTCAGTGACTTGTAAATTAAATAATTATTATATATGATCTCCGTCTCATTGAAGTTGGCCCAGACATAAAAAAATGTCATTTCTTGTTGTACAAAAGTTTAAATAAAAATCAAAATACAAGTATAATGTACTGTAAAACTGCAATACATTTTACACAATCTCAAATCAATTAACAGTCGAAACTATGGAACCGAATAAAAAAATAATTTGAAAAGAATTGTGACACAGACTGTAGAATATTTGGGATTTTTCTCCAGAAAAGTATGTTTAGGACTTGTAGATCCTATGCCACAATGAATTGAAACAGTTTAAAAATTAAGGTGGAGTTACACAGGGGTAAAATCGTTTATAGTAATTAGAGGAAACAACAAAAATATATGCTAGTTATATACTTTATTATCTAAGTTATATTTAAAGTTTAATTTACTTAAAATATATTAAAGGTATATTTTAAGTGCATGTAACTTTAAATATAAACTTAGAGAATAAAGTATACATCTGGCAATTTTTTTTTATTGTTTGCTCTAATTATTATAAACGACCTTACCCCTATTTAACTTCACCTTAATTTTTTAAACTGTTTTAATTCGTTGTGGTACAGTATCTATAAGTCTTAAACATACCTTTCTGGAGAAAAAAATCCCAAATATTCTACAGTTTGTATCACAATTCTTTGATTGTCAGTGCATAGGACGATTTTTCAAAAAAAATAAATTATTCGGTTCCATAAAATTTCGACTGCTGATTTTAATTGATATTGTGATAAATGTATTGCTGATTTCAATAAATAGAAGATATAGTACATTATATTTGTATCTTGATTTTTATTTAAATCTTTGTACAACAAAAAACGATTTCTTTTTACGTCTGGGCCATGTGTTATGTTTCAGTTTCAAATCCAGGCAGGTACACATTTCAGTTAACTGCACAAACATCTCTCCTGTAGTGTACTCTCCACTCATGAGTGCGTGAGACTGGCAACCGCACACACGGTTAAACATATACCTAAACCGATTACTCACATAAGTGAGGCTGCCACACTTAAATTGAGTGAAAGCATTGAGTCACTTTTTGATCTGTAGTATTTATACTGATGTTCACAGTGATCTGTGAGGCTGCCACACTCCAGCTGAGTAAAAGCAGCATGTTCCAAATCGAAAACACAAAGTGAAAATAAAAAACTTACGTGTTAAACTGGGGAACGAGACATTTTTAGAAGTACACCAGCTGAAGAAGATTCATTCATTTAGTAGCACCAGATGATGTTTCTTGTCCTAGACTAGAGACTAGACTCCAACAGTAGAATTTCAAACCAAAGAATCTTCAAACTTTGTACATGAAGTCCAAATTAATCTAAAACAATAACAAACATTTAGATTCATATAAACCTGCACTAAATATCTAAAAATCTTCACTGTGCTGTGCTCTCCGCACATTTAAATAATGAGTTAGAAAAAAATAACATCATGACTAATGTGTTCTAGATAAAACACATCTTTATAAAAGGGGATCCAATAGTAGCGATGGATAATTTTCAAGGCGGAATAATTTCCTCAGGCAATTTTACACCAAGAACCACATTTTCGCGAATTTCTACGACAATTACATATTATCTCTTTCGTGCTACCATTGCAATAAGGAGCAACAGTAGAGACAGCATAATATTTAAAATACAAAATTAGCTCTCATTCAATTTTATGCCAGTAACAAAATTTTCACTAATTTTCTACGATAAATAATAAAATAAATAATATAACAACGAAATGCCTCATATGTACTATAGTCTAGTCAACAAGTTGAAAATGGTGAAAAATAGAGATAAAGCTCCTAAAAATATGTGCGATAGCTCATTGGATCCGGAATGACGTCTAGAAAAATGTATTTTAACCATTATCCAGCATGCAACAAATTGCAAAAGTTATAAACAAATAAAGATGAAGAAAAAATGGTATTTAGTTTTTCGCTAATATTTCAAAAACTATTAATAATTAAGAAATTTTAAAAAAAGATTCTTAAAGAGGAGGAAATTTCCAATAAAAAAGTTTTAACTCCCGGAACTCTACCTACATTATTTATAATAGTAATTTAACGCTGAAAATAGGGCTCCAAGCGGCCGGTGAGGTGTGCGTGTGCCGTCTCTAAAGCGAGTACATCATGTAAAATAAATTTTTTACAGTATCAAATATCAATTTAAAAATTTGAAAAAATTATGGTGTATTGTCAACACTTCAAAGAATTGAGTCTCGTTGGAAAAAAGTTATTAAGTTAATTTTTAGAAAAGTTAGGCAATTGTTAATTAACAAAATTCTGTCGGACCTTCGTTGACATTGAAGACAACAAAAAATGTTTAAATAATCGGCCTAAAAAAATTTCGCTTCTTGGAGCCCTTCTTATACAGGGTGAGTCATCGAAATGCCCGTCATCGATATCTCCCTTGTCGTTAAAAATACAGCATAAATTTATTAACAGAATTTTTCGTCTACTCAAGGAGCATAACTTAAAATTATTTTCACATATACAGGGTGTTGCATAACGACTTGGCAATAATTGTTCGTCTTTTTTTAAATGAAACACCCTATATATTTTTATATATTTTGAATTGTATTTTATTTACCTATACGAAGATATAAGTTTCATTTTAGTTTTCCGCGGCGTTGCCAAGTTATTCAATTTTTTCTCTAAAAAAAGCCGAATACACGTATTGTTTTATAAAGGCGTACTGAAGTTATTTTAATAGTAAAAATTATGAATTTTTTTTTCTGTACAGCTGTAACTATACTCTTTGTTCTGACATAACTTTTTTTTAATGTTATTATACAGGGTGTTCAATACAGAGAATCAAATTTACTCAATTTCAAATGGCTATAACTCGTCATTTTTAAATGGAACACCCTATATTTTATTATTATGTTGTGTGTATTTTTGCATCTTCTTATGTTATAAAGAATGTCGTATGCCTAAAAACATTAATTTCGAAATTAATTAAATTAATGTTTTTAGGCATAGGACACTCTTTATAACATAAGAAGATGCAAAAATACACACAACAGAATAATAAAATATAGGGTGTTCCATTTGAAAATTACGAGTTATAGCCATTTGAAATTGAGTAAATTTGATTCTCTGTATTGAACACCCTGTATAATAACATTAAAAAAAAGTTATGTCAGAACAAAGAGTATAGTTACAGCTGTACAGAAAAAAAAATTCATAATTTTTACTATTAAAATAACTTCAGTACGCCTTTATAAAACAATACGTGTATTCGGCTTTTTTTAGGGAAAAAATTGAATAACTTGACAACGCCGCGGAAAACTAAAATGAAACTTATATTTTCGTATAGGTATATAAAATATAATTCAAAATATATAAAAATATATAGGGTGTTTCATTTAAAAAAAGACGAACAATTATTGCCAAGTCGTTATGCAACACCCTGTATATGTGAAAATAATTTTAAGTTATGCTCCTTGAGTAGACGAAAAATACTGTTAATAAATTTATGCTGTATTTTTAACGACAAGGGAGATATCGACGACGGGCATTTCGATGACTCACCCTGTATATATACTTAACAAGATCACGTCATGAAAGTTTTTAAAATTTCAATATTTTGTTTATTATAATTTTTGCAAGTTAACAAAAAATTAAATATTGATAAAATCTTATCAAAAAATTTTTCTTAAACAAACGTTAGGTTATTACTGTTTTCACAACTAACAATGGCGTCAAATAACGTAAGAAATTATTTTTTTATCCCATTTGTTTACAAATTGTTTATAAACAAATTGACTAGTTTCATACTAATGAAAATTTTTTTTTTACCATTTTGTTGTCTTGATAAAATAATGATTTTTAAGAAAAATAATTTTTCTTAAAAAAGTTTTTTTATTGTTTAAAATCGTTTTTTTTATATTTCTATTGTTTAAATAATTAGTTAAAACTTTAGTTTATCTTTAAAAATCATAATTTGCACTTTTCAATAGAACAACAAAAAAAAATATTTTTGTTGTTGATAATTTCATTGGTTATTAGGTTAACAATTTGTTTTAAACAAATTTCAAATCTCATTATATTTTTTTCCTGAAACTGATAAAAATTACAAAAACAACCATATATTGCAAAGTATCGAAAAAAAATTATTTTTATTTTATATTGTACTTTAAAAATTACGTGCTATAAAAGAAGCACTTGATTTTTCATGAAAACTGCTATAACTTTTAAACTATTCGAGATACGAAAATGAACATTAAGTCGTTTTTATATAGGATTGATTGAACTTTTAAATGAGTTATTAACCAAGTTTGTAGCTATTGTTGATCAGCTATTATATGCATTTGTTTATAAAATTTCAAGGTTTTTTTGACATTTTCAAATCTTTTATGGCTTAATTAGTTAAAATATGCAAATACTGTGTTAGACCTTCAAGACAATTTTGTTTAGTGATAAAATATCTTCCAAAAAAGCGTTTGATGATATTGTTTATTTAAAAGTATACAGATTTTCCGATCAAATTTTTTAGTTTTACTCGAATTTTTTCAAATTTTCTCCGCTATGTCTTAAAAATTTTTATACATTAATTAAGTATATTGTTATTTATTCTATCTATGATTTATTTAAATTTCTTTGCTTTTATTTACAAAATTTTCAATATCATATGCAAAATCAAGTGCTTCTTTTATAGCACGTAATTTTTAAAGTACAATATAAAATAAACATAATTTTTTTTCGATACTTTGCAATATATGGTTG